>BGZK01002191.1:0-73665 GCA_005406025.1 Eumeta japonica | reverse complement strand
AATTCAAAGAATTAACATCCAATGGCTGAAAGAAATGAAAATTGTTGAGTTGTACATATGTTTCTTAATCTTTTTCAATGTTTTTCATCGAACAAAAATAATATAATTCATTGGTTTCTGTAAATTGCTATGTAAGTATAGGCACACGCAAAAGCATTATCACCCTTAGTGTTATTATAAAGCAAGTATTATATTGTAAAGGAGGCGACCACATTCAAAACGGCCCAAAGTTCTCTGAAAGGCTTCCGTAGTTTCATCGTTGAATGAACTTGTAAAGTTATGTTTAATTTTGTCGACAGCAATTAAGAGAAATCCGGTGCTCGTTATTGATTACGGATCTCGTATTCCATGGTTTAATTTATAATAACTTCCATCCATTAATCATATGATTATACTTAGAAAATGGTCCAAGCTGGTTTCGGGTTTGAAGCGATTTGTTATCGTAAACACAAATTGAATGAAGAGCACATATCTTTATTTCCAGTAATCTTTCTTTTAGTACCAATATTCTTTTTACGCGACAGACCTTGAAAAAGGGTAATTGATTCCTTTTACTTAAACGTGGTTGAGAATTTGGGAATTATAATTTAAATATTTCTTCTGTAACAATTAAGATAAGCTAGACCACAGGTTAAATATTAGTTACATAACTTAGACCAAAAGTTTTGTTATCTTATTATTACCTTCATCATTTTAATTTTTCTTCAGTCTTTTGTTGTTATGTTCTTGTTACGGTGTTATGTTCTTGCGTCAGATTTTGATCACTTCACTTCTGAAGCATACTCTGAATCATTTTTGTTTCAGCTTGAGGCACTTAGGCCTTAAGCCCTCCACGCTGGCACAGCACTCGTGGGTGGGGGAGAGCTGCTAACGGCTGCTGTCACCAATATGATAATAGTTTCCGGGCCTTACGACATAATATGTTCTTTTAGATATGGAGCGAGTAACTCAATTTGACTTAAATTCAAAACCTATTGATCAATTCGTCTGCGGTCAAGATCGAACCCATTCTTTGAGCTCAGAGTTTTTTTGTTCGGAGGCAACGTTATTAACAACTCGGCCACCATCTCTGGTTGAATATAAAAGATATTATTTTATTTATCAATACTGGCTGTGCCAATAATATCCCTCAAATACCATAGCATTTTACAAATGGAAAATTTTGGGATGTTAAGTTCTAATATTTTAAATCAATTAATATTATTACAAGACTTTTTTAAAATTGCAATTAATTCCATGTAATTCGTTTGAACAGCGGTTAGCGACAAAAATGAGTCGCCTCTTAAAACCGTCGAGGAAGGGAACATAATTATAAATAAACACGTAAATCTCTTTGACGGAGTTGAGGTACGAATGTGAATAAACACACGCCCATTACGTACCCGTGTAGAGGATTTAGGTATCGAACAAACGATTCGGGCGCGCGCGCACAGACGTACATGCCCTCACTTTTATCTTTGAAGTAACCATTCTCGTATATTTCACGAGCCAACTTAATTTGAGAGTTTGTTTGTCATTCAACGAATAACGTTTTTTCGAATATAGCAACAAACGACCCCTGTGGACTCTCGATGATGCGGAAAAAAATAATTATCCACATAGAACTTGGCTTTTCATTTCTAATAAACGTATACCAAAGGCACTGCGATCATGCCAAAAATGCGGACTGAACTTTGCGTCACCAACAGTTTGAAGTCAGTACTCTAAGACTAAAGTTTCCTGCACTCAATATAAAAAATAAATATTCCTTTAGATTTTTAAGAATATTTTTGGATCCACAAAAGTATATAAAAACAACAGGATTGTTAAATACATTTTATTAACGTAACAAAAGTTGGATGTCTGCCTTCGGCCGAGTTTTATGTGAGTGAATATAATCTGTATGTTACTTAGGAATAGGTGCATTGTGATTTATAATGAAATAATTTAAACAACCGAATCCTAATGATATGTCTATATATGAAATAAAAATTAAACTAAAAAAAATATTTTCCTTTTTTATAAAATTAAGTAATTCCATGGCGATGTCATGTTTTCAGAACTAACCAACTCTGCCTGATTTTAAAAAGAAAACGGGATAATAAAACAGCCTTTATTATGTACAAACCATAGTGTGTAAAGGTGGTGTAAGATTTAGATCCCATGTAGTTCTAGTATGTACGAGCCTAATAGGCGTACGAGACTCGAGATAAATGTTGAAACGCAATGCTAGAGATAAATACGTGCTAAGTGCGTTTAATGTGATTATGACCTAGACTCTTCAGATACACACCAAATTCAAATTCGCTGATGCCGGCAAAGTCCTGGAATCATTCGAACTTCGAAGAGGGTTCTGAATAATGGCGCATCACAACCTCACACTTCGCATCACCTTGGATTGCCAAAAGATTCAGAAGACAGTTCAACAAACTTATATAAATATTATTAAATTCAAGCGACAAAATATATACTATCAAGTAAGCAAAACGAATATTACTTACACAGAAATTTAAAAAATTGAACGATAACTTTCATCGACATGATCACCCAAAAATGGGCGCACAGTATATTAAAATAATTTAAGCAATTGAAGGCAAACAAAATTTTACGGGCCACCACCAAGTTAAAAACTGTCAGTGACAACTTTTCGGTTTATTTTACAAAGATAACTGTGTTTTATTATAAATGTATGTAACAAGAACCTAAAAATTGACCGTTTGCAATATCACTGTAAGTAAATTACTTTAGATCATTTGAAAGCGAAATATTTATCAGTCATATTAAAATATTCCAACACTGAGATCAACCCGTCGGAAACTTGGGCACAGAATAATTAACTGAGTAGACGTCTCAATTGGGGTGTACCTTCGTCACGCCGTTCGCTTTGTGTAAGATAACTGGAGGCGCTCCCCGACACCTACTGATTACTTATTACGTAGCCCTTACAAACATAAATCGATATTATTTCGAATATAAAAACCGCTTAAAATTATCTTCGACGAAATAAAAGTAAATATTAGAACGAGGAAAAAGTTTTCTCGTATTTTATAAGTGCGGAGTAACAGTAAAATCTCTTTGGTTTCTAACGTAGAAATTCGATACATTTACAAGTTTTATTACAAAAAAGAGAAAAATGCGACACATGTCGCAAAAAAAAATTATAACGTTTATGAATCTAATGCAGTGTCAGTAAGAGTAGCACAAAACTGGTTCAAGCGTTTTTAGTCCGATAATTTTGATGTCAAAGATGAACCTCGTTTTGGTCGACCTGTTACAGATAAAGTGACGACATTTTGGAAAAAGCAGAACAAGATCGGCATATTAGTCCTTACGACGTAGATGAAGAGCTGGAGATTGACCACAAAACAGTTTTGATTCATTTCACAAAAGCTGGATATACAAAAAAGCTATCTAAAAAGCTATCTCATCTAATGAATCGTGTACCCATTTGCGATCGTCAATTGAAAGATAATCAAACCGAACCGTTTTTGAAAAGACTGATCACTGGTAATAAAAAATGGATTACATACGATAAGTACTTGAGAAAAAAATCATGGTCAAAAACAAACAAGCTCCACAGACTATAGTGAAATACGGATCAACTTGCAATCAGTTGATGCTACGTGTATGGTGAGATTGGAAGGACATTATTCATTAGGGGTTTTTATTTTCGCGCAAAATCATCAATTCAGATATCGACTGCCAACAGTTGATGAGACTTTAAGTAAGAAGTAGACAAAAAACAGCCGGAATTATCAACAGAAAGGGTGTGGTTTTTCACCATGATAACGCCAAACCACACACACACAAACACACACACACATTTAACCACTCAGCAAATATGGAGAGAGTTTATTTGGGAAGTGTTAATGCATCCTCCATACAACCCTTATCTTGCACCATCAGATGTTCACCTGTTTCGGTCTCTTCAGAATTTTGCAGCTGTGTTAACTTTGTCGTTAACCACATGTTGGATGATAAATAATCCAGTAGCGCTTTAGCAATGATTAAATTGTAATTTAATGACGTTTCTACCATAATTAAAAGAATAAAATAATAAGAAGGAAAAAGGTGAGCCTAGTACTTTCTTTGCTAACCAAAATTTTTATTTGGAATAACTTTGCCAGTAACGCTTTGATTTAAACCGTTTTAACATAACAAATTACGAATAGTTTTATAATTAATTGTTAGGGCAGTGGATTGAATCGCACGATTCATAATGCAAAGCGTTTGAGAGTGTTTTATGATCAAAAAAATTTTTTCATCTCTTAGCAGCAACTATTTCTACCTCTGAACTCTCGTGAATACACGAAAATAGGAAAATTCGCATACTGGTGCAAAAACGTTTTAATGAATTAATGCTGCCAGCTTCAAAAATGATTTAAGGTAATACAAACGAAAAAAACAACAAAATACTTTAGAAAACTTTTCCGTCAATCAAGATGTACGTCGTATGAAATTTCACAGTAATATATGAAAAAATCCATTAATGTAGTCTTTTTGTTCTCATAAATTCATCTTGTCACAATAGTAAAAAGTTCGTAAATGGCTATTTAACTCGATGTCGTTTAATTACAAGCAATTATTTATATACATAATAACTAATTAGCCGCCGACCGTGCGGAGTCGTATAGTTTGGATTTTCAAAATATAAAGACACAAATTTTCAATGAATGACGCCATGGCAGTTGGCGACGGCTTCTAAGAACTCGATTCTTATCGGCTTCCCTTTCATAAAATATTTAATATGCATAATTCATAAATAAATAAATTACTTTTTTAGTATACAGACACTTAAAATTATTTTTATTTTCAATAATTATGTAAATAATATCCACCTTCTTACGTTAGTAACGTAAGCCCTATATAAAAACACTTCAAATAACTCGAAAGCAACCGAGTTATTTATACGATAAATTCAGAATGTTCGCTATCGTCGTAATCAATGTGAAATGTTGAGTCTTCCATATTCGGTTGTATTATAGCGTTATGGCGGGCCACAGCCGCGAGCTTGGCCGTCGCAAAGCCGCGGGACAGCGGAGAATAACTCGTCGCGAGTTTCATTTCGACTACGAAAAATGACGCAATTGTAATTCGTGTAACATAATTTCACCTTTAACGTGAAGTCTTAGGTGTTATATTCGGTTGCGACTTCTTGTGTTATACATCATTATGTAAATAATAATTTTGATCAGCGATTTCCGATTATACCCGAATAAAAACGGTTTATATAGCATCATTCCGTGTCGAATTAAGTATGTATAGAAGTATGGGGCGGTACAAACAAAATTAAATTACAATGTCCAATGGCTGTCTTTATTCCTTGCTATGCTCACGTACTTAACTTAGTGTTATCTCGATCTTTAGAAAATATTCCAGAGTTAAAACAATTTTCGGCCACATCAATTGCATAATAAAATTTTTTAATAAATCTACTAAACGTTCGGGTCTTTAAAATTAACGTCAGATCGTCGTTTGCCTGGTGTCGCAGAAACTCGATGGCAGTATCATTCTCGTATTATTAATGTCATTTGTAACTGTAGATCCGACATAATACAAACATTTAATATAATTATAGAAAATCCGATGGTTTGGGATTCTGAATCAATTGCCATATCAGAAAGTTTGTTAATGACATTAGAAGATGGGGAATTTTGCTTTTTTTTGCATACTTTAGCTGAATTATGTGCAAGAACAGATATTACTTTCGCTTTACTACAAAATAAACAGAGTGATATAGACGTCGTTATTCGCGAAGTTCGATCGCTATTAAATTGGTTTGAGAGTAATTTCATTAATAAGTTTGACGAAATTTACGACAGTGTCACTGATATAAGTGAGCCTCCACGAAGACGCCGACGTCTATTTAGCTCAGAATCAGACTTAAAACGCGAGTATAAACGTATTTTCATCGAAATTGTAGATAATGTTAAAAATCAAATTCAAACCAGATATAGTTCATTAAGCAATTTGTCGTTTTAGATTTACTAAGTAAGTCGAAATATGATTTATTCGAACGTAAATTTCCTGAGGATAAACTAAATAATTTAAATTTATTATTTCCTCAATTTTTGACATAAATGCATTAAAAATGAGTTAAAAGTATTATATTCGTCTCCCTCGCTTAAAGGATTAGATATGTACGAGTTATTTTGCATTTACAAAGATATCTTAAAAATACATTTCCTCAAATTTTAAGCTTAAGTAATATCTGTTTAACCCTTCTGATAAACAATTGCGGCCGCGGAACGATCTTTTCAGCTCTCAAACGCATTCATACGTACCTCAGGAATAGCCAGACAGGACAAAGGCTTTCAGATCTCGCGTTGTTATCTATAGAAAAACATTTACTGTTGCAAATCAAAAGTAAGCCAAATTTTTATGACTTGGTATTAGCTCATTTCCTCAAGAAAAATCGTAGATTACCACTAGAATTTAAATAGCTTTTTATCTCATTTAATTCATTTATCCACTGCGCTGCTATAAATTCGACTAAAGGAAACTACTTCATTAGCTTTTTCAAAGCTGCTTTTATGCATGCTCGAAGTCTTCCGTTTGTATTCTATCGTTGACTTCAAGTATGCCAAAGTGGCGAATGAAATATCTCCGCGTTATACCAGAGGGCGTTACGGAGCTCGGTAGTAATAGTTATATTTTTAATAATGTTTAATGTTGACAATTTTTAGGTTCGGCTTCCCTTTATATTTTTCTCACCTCGCCACTGCGCCATGGAGATGCATATTTAATTCTATTAAGAAAGTTTTCTAAGGAATAAAATATATTTTTTGCGTTCTTAATATATACTTTTTATTTACACCTGCCAAGAATATCTCCACCTGTATATAACCGCGTAATTTCACACTCCCGACAGTTTTGTGTAAATATATTTTTAATTAACATACATTATTTTATGGTATGTGACATAATTATCATTTCTATACGTTTAAAATGCCTGGTGTCGCTGCATTACGAGTGCCAACATATTTTTTTGCCCAACGTATTTATATTTTCTCTCTGTCCGCCTCAGGAGCATTAATATAAAAAAGGCGGCAAAAATCTGCCATTTGTTCCGTCACTTTTGGAGCGCCGTACGCGCCGGTAGCATTAACTAACTTTATTATTTAATGATTTAGTAAAACACTCAATCAGAGTACAATTTATTGATGTTGCTTTAAATTAATTTGGTACATAGAAAAATGAAGTTATTTACGCATGTCGTTATCATAAGTATATGTTTTACATATAATTTAATAAACCATAAGCTACAAGTTACGTTTGGACACGTAAAAACGTAGCTCATGGTATATTAAGTTTATGTAAATGATTACTTACGTTTACAGTAGTCATTTACGTAAACTTAAGTCTCAAGCTGCATAGTTTTATAGCGAGAGCTATTTTGCCGGAACTGAATTGCAAATGAATCGTTACTCGTTGAAGCTCTACATTAAAATTCACAAATAGTTAAAGCATTAAATGGCAGGAGCGGTTATGAGGACGGGGTAAGTGCGCCGGCCGAGTGGCGCGGCGGGTACTCGACAAGTTGCCCGACAGCGCAAAGAGGATTAGTGCATTAGTGCCGGAGGCGGCCGGGCGGAGGCGCCCGCGCTCGTTCCGAGAGGTATTCTTCAAAGTTAAATCGGTATCAAACTCTAAAGTTTCCATCCCTTTTTTACTGAGATCGAATTGGAATAAAATTTTAAATAAGCTTTCCCGCTTCTTCTGCAATTTATATACGTGTGTTAATAGTTTGAGGGTTCTGTACGTCGAAACGAAAAAAACTTCCCATATGAGATCACTACTCAGCCTTTCTTTCGCAACTTGTTTCCTCAAAAACATGTTGTTGTTCGTAGGAATTTTAAATTTGTCATTCATTTCAACCCATATTTTTTTATAATAGCTGAAACGTCGCAATGTTATATATTTATCTGACAGTTTTAGATAGAATGGCTATAAGATTAATAAGATTTGTTTGTTTGATATATCTCTGAATTATGCTTCCAAACATTTTGTTCTAAAAAGCAAAAAACAATTTTTTTTACAAGTCTTAAATCATATTTCAAAAAGTTATCGTGAATATGTACAAAAAGAACGCTACATCCATATTTTTTAAGGTTGTACGTCGAATTTTAAAAAGTTATTGTGAAAAATGTACAAACAGGAAACTAGATCTATTTTCTCCATCCATACAATATAGGATATTGTACATGTATCTGTCTGTTTGTACGCTTATAGCTCGAGAACCACTGGTTCTGTTTACATAATTTCTTTTTTACTATGACAGTACGTTATCCGGTCAGATCTTATTATAAATTCGGTTATAATAGTTAACACAAGATAGTGACAGTAAACATTTTAGCGCACGGCGTGGAGCGATAAACAAGTGTGACAAACATGGAGAATTTGCTCTCTTTTTAAACCATTGTGCAATTGTAATTAGTCAAATTTTAAACTAATCCCTCGTAATGATACATAGTTTTGTTCCGCATAAATTTATACACGACCGCCGGCTGTATACAAATAAATCAGAAGATTCACAATAAAAAGTGTTTTTTATTCCGAATCAAATAGATCTCCTTAGTAGTGAGATGGGGCTAAGGATGCGTCAAATCGTGCGTGAATACACACCGGACCCTTATCTCTGTCTAATGAAATGAATGACACGAATAAATGATCACTGCTTAATACCGTATAAACTACGTGTAAGTCCGGGAAAAGATAACCTCATGCTAAATAATTTTTGTAAGTGTTTGCTACAAAGCGTTTATCATTTATGAAATAATTTTAAGATGATGTAGATGTAAAAACTATTCATAATTTACATGTTACTAGACAATATCTCATCTAATTATGTAATGATTGTACACTTAGAAGTAATGGAAAACGCCTGCCTGCAACATGCATTAACATGCAGCATGCAACCCACCGCTGACCCTCAAATCTGCCTCTACTACGAATCTCTATCCAAAGGATTGAATATTGATTCCAGAGGATTGACAGATATCGAACACCTAAGCAAGTGTTATTTATTTTATAATTATCTTATTCCGCTAACTGTTAAACTGTCAATTCCACGTACATTTCATGCCAACAAGGCATCCCTGAAATTGCCGACAGTCTCATCCACCAGGGTGCAGGAGCGTTTAAACAACCAACACAACCTTGTTAGGCAGGCCGCTGTCATGCAATGGTCAAGAGCGACGAAACATTCTTAAAGGCACCACAGATTACCACCGATAGACATGTGCTGTCCAAATGATAATGCAGATTAACCATCATGACATTACCCAAAAAAATGGTTACAGGCAGCGTCCTATAATGGCGATTTATAAACGTCAATTTGGTCGTTGAGCATATTATTATTATCTTTATGTTTTGAAATTTCGAAGGATTCCAAAACATTTAAACGTAACCCCTTCTCACACACATGCCATTATTGGACGCTTGCCTGTAACTATTTGGGGAATGTTGGTGATGGTTAGTCTGTGACATTTGACAGACATGTCTATCGGTGGTGGTCTGTGGCTGCCTTAAGAATGTTTTCGTTGCTCTTTGACCATTACGCTTTAACTGGGTTGTGTGTTAATTTTTCTTCCTTGCATCACAATTACTGATAAACAGAATCGAGGATGTACCTAATTGTCATAATTGTATGTGGTTGAATTTCCGCGAATTAACACCTCACAATACAATAATGGAAAACGATCATAATCACTCATGTTTAATTGCATATGGAACTAGTCCTCCCCGGCTACACCTCGGATGTAGAAGTGTTTCCTTTACGTTTTATATTAAACGACCTTGTCTATTCCGATTTCGTTCCCGCTTTTAAGTCCCGCTTTTAAGTTAATACTGTTTCTAATTTCGATGCCAACTACCATTTAGATTATAATCTTGGTGCCACCCTCAGTTTGGAACTTGGTCCCGTTTTCAATTTTAGTCCCGGTTGCGGTTCTCGTTTCTGCTTCTAGACCCGCTTTCAATCCGGATATTGTTACCGATCACGGTTTCGATTTGAATGAAGCCAGAGCGAATGCTAGTATCAGAATAAAATATAAGCTAAATTACTCGGGGATAGTGTAGCTTTTTATTAAAAAAAATAAATTTATAATTAGTGTATTAGTTTGATTCAATAATACCAATAAATGAAGACAGGAATAAATGCCAAAATAGATTACATAAAAACCTTCTTCATGAAAAAACAAGATGTATAATGTTTGACAATGATCGGTAAAACAGTGTTGGAGTTTAGTAATTACGTATATATTATTACATATCCTATCGAGATCCTATAGGGGGTTCGAGAATTGAGATCAGATGTAAGGAAAAACGAAGAGCAGAAGGCATATATTCAGAAATATAGTCACACCAAATTGCTACGAAACCAGTTGAACGTCTGTTGTTGAACATATTTGACTGGTGAACGTACTGATCGCAGAAATAAAATTCGACTCGTTTGTCCTCCCCATTTTGTTGTTCATACATACTGACTGACCGTCCACAATGTTCTTGAAATATAAACAAATACATAAATTACCTAGAACAAGTAAATCGTAAACATGTCACATCTGATATAAACAAACAAAAAGTATTGCTTTTCGAAAATTCCATACATAAACCAATTTCAAAAAGAATCTAAACACACATCAAAAGCGCCGACAAAGAAGATGGCGAGGCGCGCGAGAGGGGTTGTTTAGGTTTAAAGAATTTTATTCTGCGATGTTTTTTTATAGGGAAATTATTTTGTGCTTTTATTTTTAGACTGCAGGCGTAGTTTCTAATAACACAAACATTCATTTTTATATATACAGACATACACTAAAATAAATAAATAATAAAATTCTGTGATACATTTTTTCTTAAACCTGCTCAAAAAAAATCTAAGGCGGAACACAAAAAAAAAAAAATATATATATATATATATGTATATAGGGAACATTAAAAGGAGACAGTGAAGTTAAAATAACGCGGAAAGTCGGTAAAGCAATAAAGTGGGAAGTGGAAAATTAAACCGACCCCGGGCCGCATCCGATATCCGCGAGGCGTGCAACAAACGCGCGCGGACGAAGAACTGCGAGCCGAGAGCCCCTCAACTTTTAACTTGGCCTTATTTGCATGGACTCCTCCCGCGGCACTCAATTAAAAGTATCACCTTGGAAATTGCTACTTCTACGATCCGCGCCGAGACCCGCGTCGAGGAATAGTCTAATTTACACTCGGAAAATTCTCGACTGTAGTGCTCGAAGAGTTGTACTACTTACGGACATAAATCTTTGGTGATTCACAGCGAAAAAAAAACCATTTTATCCATGTGTACCCAATTTTTTAGCCAAAAGCAGCACAGTTTAATAAATGAGTAAATGTATTTCTAATTTACTTTTGATTAACAGTTAGTAATATTAACCTAATTTAGGAATGTAGAAAGATGGTGAAAGCTACGGCATATTATTTACTGCCCAGCTGATAAGTTTCAATAATCATAAGGAATGCGACTCTCGTCCCAATAATATATATGTAAAATATTTTTTTTTGTTACGTAATGACGTAAAAAGTACTGAATGTATCGATATGAGACTATGATTATTCGACGCGGGATTGTCAGTAGACGGTTCTAGGTTATTTATGATGTTATATATCTAAAAGTGTGTTTGTTTGGATGTTCGTCACGCGTAAACGGCTGGGCGAATTGTTATAAAATTTTGCATATAAATATACTATGTCCTCGAAAAGAATGTAGGATACTTTTTGTATAATAAAAATATATAAATGCCATTAAGAAAGATAGCTTATTATCTTATCTAACAACAATACCCAAAGAAGGAACAAAACCTGCGCTAGACCTGTATCGAAAGTAAAAACGGGACCGGGTATGAACGCGACGTTGGAACCAGAATTAGACCATAATCTAGGTCGGAACTGGAGGGACTTTATTTTTTTTTTATGTACAAGCGAGCGAAACCGCTAACATATTTGATTCATAAAAAAATAACATAATAATTTCTAATTTTAAAATTATAATTTACGCTCAGCGAAGTAAGCGAGGAACGACTAGAAAAAATATATAAATACATTAAAACTGTATAGATAAATATGTCATTTCCTAAAATGTACGCAAAAAGAGTGCTATCCGTACAGTGTTATGAATACATCCGAAATGTGTATCATGCTCATGCATACCTGTAATTAGTCGCTACATGAACGCGGTGTGATCGTCCATCAAACAAAGGTATCCAAATGAATACCCGGCGGGATCGATCATCGGGCTATCGGAGCTCTGCACCTCTGCATCTCGAGCCGCTCAATACGATCACAGTACTGTGGCACACACGCCAAATTCCCTAAGCACGGGCCGCGAGCTAAATGCCCACTGTGCACAGATATGGGATCAAGTTATTACGTGACTAACAAATTTAACGTCACACTGGGAATGTTGGACGTTTTGCACTTAAATTCGAGTGTTTGGGTTCGTGCATTCGAGCTTCGTGTATTTCAACAATGTCACTGATCGTGCAGGAATTTACGTCCCAGTACAATTTGTAAAGTACATCGCTACAAAAATTGTGTTCTTTTAGGTTTCCGTATTCAAAGGGTGTTAACGGCACTCTATTATTAAACCTCCTGTCTGTTTGTCAGCGGGCTGTATCTCATAAATCGTAATAGGTAGACAGTTGAAATTTTCAGAGATTGTAGGTCTCTATTGCCGCTATAAAAAGCAAACAATAAAAATAAAATAAAGTTAAAAATTATAAGAAGTTTCCATACAAAAAACGTGTTTTTTTAAGGCGTTTTTTTGTTCAATTTTACTTTTGGTTTTTATGTCTACTTTTAAAAAATATTTAACGATGAATATTTTAAAATATCATCAAATACATTGTGCGCAAATCCGGCTCGCACTTGGCCGTTTTTTTATATACATTATTTTAAATACATTTAACGTAGCGGACTTAGGACCGCAATTGCATAAAAAAATATTAGGTTCAACTGTTTCTCAAATTAAAAATTTTCGGTAGGAAAACTAACGACATGAAATACTATATAAAATTATGTATGAACATATTGAAGGTACTTTAGAGAAGAAGGTTGCATCAAAAGCATGTCTGAATGTTGTCGGATGAGGGGAGCCGCTACTGCTACAGGCTCCACACCGAGTTATTTGCGGGGCAAGCAAAAATATGGCCTGGAGTAGCGAACTTATATTTTAACTCACTCGATATAACTTATTCGACCCCCGTTTATAAATCCGAGGTTGCCGGCGCGTGTCCTCGCGCGCCACTTCTATATTCACCATGACGGTCACTGACTGTGAAAAGTTCTTCTTTTAAGTTTGCCATAACCGCTGGGGCAGGGGAAGGATGGGAAAATGTACTCACGTTCCCAGCAGGTAAGCGATCAGAGGCACACTGTGGTGGTTTTAGTCGATAACAGCCCAACATAGCCTGCTTAACTGTTGTCAAGTGCCGTTTATCCATTATGAGTTTCCACCGCAGAGCACTAATGCTCTGTGGTTTTCACTGACAAACGTCTCTAAATCCATGACAATCATATTAACAATTTCTCTTTGTTTACATGTTTGTTTGATTACGTATTCGAGCATCACGAAAAACCCCTGTATTTATTCACTTAGTAAATGTTGTAAAAAAAATCTGTTTTTGTTGATTAAATTAAAGCTCCGCAAGAATTAAAATAATGATGTATAATATAATGTTATTTACATACGCAGTAGTTGCATAATTTAATAATGGTACTTAGGCAACTGAGCGTTACTCCGCTTTGTCGTAGCTATATAACTATCCACGGGAACAGTTGTTTGTGTTTACTTCCAAAAATAAACATACAAATACAAAGTATATGTATACAAGATCACATTTTATTTACGTAGTGTCATCTACAGTCTGTGTCAAGTAATGCCGATTGTTGTTGGGTAACAATAACAGCAACAATGTGACCGCCTCAAAGTTCCAGAAATGGCGTTAAATTCAGCAAACATTTAAACTTTTTTTATCTCGTGTATCAAGAGAAGACAGATGTAGATAAATTTGAGAAACAAACCTTCATCAAAATGAAAGTTACATCGTAATTGTTAAAATCGTTACCGAGATGGCGATGTATAAATATAATATATACAAGAATTATTCATTTAAAATAATAATAGTTTCATGTAAACTACAAAAGCACTCTAACTCTATACACATCTATTCCTAAATTGACCACAAAAGCGGTCGCACAATTGAGGGACATCTGTCATCGAATGAGTGCGAGGACTGGCAGACAATGTGCTTTGGTCAGCCTTTGTTTTGTCAAGTCATAGCGCGTGGGTTACTTTACATACACTAGGGTTCGCTCGCGGCTTTTCGCGTGTCGATGTAATATAAGTAAGATTTCATTTACGAACACAATACTCGCCACCATTATTATCAAATCTGACTCTAAGGAAAAACAAAAAGTGTTATGTCTACG
This sequence comes from Eumeta japonica, assembly GCA_005406025.1. Lineage (NCBI taxonomy): Eukaryota > Metazoa > Arthropoda > Insecta > Lepidoptera > Psychidae > Eumeta > Eumeta japonica. Next base: position 59,232 of record BGZK01002191.1, on the reverse strand, counting down.
AAGATTTTTGGAATACTTTTGTATTATTAATAAATAATATAACGAAAACATTTGTATTGTTTTCGTTTCAATTCTCAAGTCCATAATACGTATCTGCAAAAGAAGAAGGAATATGGAAAGTAACTGAGTTGAGTTAACGGATAAATACTAATAATAATATATATATATATATATATATATATATATATATATATATATATATATATATATATATATATATATATATATATATATATTATTGCTCCAATCAAATCTCAGTTCCGCTTTCAATTCTTACCTGATACCGCTTCCGATCTCTAATCCCGGTCATGGTCTTGATTCTAATTCTGGCTTCCAAACTCGATTTGACTTCGGTTCTGGTCTCGACCCTCTTTCGCATATTACATTGAAGAAAAGTATTTTAATCGCCATAGTGGGCAGACAATTACAATATTCGCGTCAGACCCCTCGTACCGGATTTGGTCATTCATGGATTTACGATCAGAAAATTTCCAGACAGCTAGTAGAGGATCAGAGTGGGGAACGACCTTCGCCCATCCATTTACACGACGAAATGTATTTTATATCGAGTTTAATGTGTTAAAAAATACATCGCTAGTTGTCTAAAAAAATGTCCGTCCCGGCCAATGAACATGAAACGAACGCTTGTAACGAATTCGTAACGAAAATTATTCAGGATCTGAGTCATCGGCAGTGATATTTCGATCTTCGAATGAGGAAGATTCGTCATCTGTTTCTTTTTATTTTGATATAAATTTTTATTTTAGTATAAAATTTATTGAGTAATAGATGAGTGCAAGTTACTAGTATCGATTTAAGTGTTTGTATCTGCCAACCCAATAGTCACGACGGGAAAAAATAGGCAATCTAACATATGACATATTCTACGTACGTTATATTCTATAGACGATTGCAATTTTAAAAAACATATTTTTTGAATTTTTAATTAATCATAAGATTGACAGAATTTTTAAACAAACCACTTGTGACGTATTTTCGACATATAATATTCGATACAAAATAGATTTCGTCGGGTAAACGGTTAGTAAATGGTCGTTTCCTACTCGGATCTTAGATTAAGTGGATTGAATACACAGAAAAAATGAATTCGCCCAAAACTAATTCCGCCAATCGCACATACAACTGCGAGCTACGCCAAATGACAAGTATCGCAGACCTTCTCACAAATACAGACCTCAATTTATTTCAACACAACTCCAAAATAATATAAACATGTAGAGAATGAAAATAAACTAAGAAAAGAAAACATTTGCTAAATAATGCGTTAATTTCTTATCTGTATTAAATGAAAATATATTCCTATAATTCATAACTTGTTTATTTTTACCAATGTTGGGATTTTATTTGTCGGCCCTTTGACGACTCTAAATAAACATTTGTTCGGTTACGTGACGAACAGGTTAGGCTAAACAAAAAAGAAATGTATTTATCTAAGAGCAATACTTCCATATTCATGACTTCGAAATGCGTGCACTAAAATAGACAAGTTGGAAATCACTCCAGAAGCTCGGGCATGTTGTTTTATTGTTGAAGTGGGGCCGGGGTTCCAGTACGTCCCCACTTCAACTTCGGAAGTCACAAATAATTTCTCAGTTAGAACTTCGCCTTCGAAAATATTCCTGACGCACCGACATAAGGAAACATTTCGACAAAACAAAGAAAATATTTATACACTCCATTTGCCTGAAGTTGTACAGAGTTCGGTTACATTATTTACGAAGTTATTTTTATCGGAGGAAAAGATTATTGCCATTCTAATGATTATTATTGTTGTGCTCGAACCTTGAATATGCAGAGGTTAAAAAATTGGCAATTTATTTTGTCACGTGGATACAATACATTAATTCTAAAAAAAAATGAGAATACTCATACAAAACCATAGCGAAAGACAGAATAAAACATGCAAATTATTTGTGTAATTAAAATTTAATAATGTACGATATAATAATACAAAATGTACATAAAGTAAACCAAAAGCTAATAAGATCAATTACCTATCTCATGTTTTGATTATGCTATTGTTGAATAATGCTTGTACTTTATACAACACTGTATTTCGAGATATTTTTGTTACATCTAACGTCCAGACTTTTTGTAGCGAGCTGAGCAAGTGTAAAATTTACGCTTTCTAATGTTATGTACAATTCAGGTATTTAAAAGATTCTTATGGCATACTAGCATAGCGCTCTTTACAACAAAACAAATAGGAAGGCACGGCTTTCCAAGCTCGTGTCTGGTGTATGTCCATCCACACGATTTATTTGTGTACTGATCGTCGGTGCCGAAGTCTGTGAAGAGAGTAATAAGACAAGACGTATATATATATATATATATATATATATACAAATAAAACATATATATATAGTTAATATGCGTGAGTGTGTATGTGTGTGTGTGTGTGCGCGCGCGAGCGTGCCCGCGTGTGTGTGTTCTCGTTATTATTTTATGTATATATTAACATAAAATAATAACGAGACACTCGTACATGACTCACATAGAAACGCACGTTCTCATATTATTTTAATGTACGTAAATAAATAAAGGGTATGTCACGACGCAATGCAGAAAATAGACTTCCGTTTTATGTTGCGGTTCCGTTCCCGAAAGCTTTAAATAAGGGAACAAAGTAAACAGCCTTTCGGTACAAATTCACGTCAACGGGCACTCAGTAAGTACGTTAAGGAACTATCGGGGAAGCCGGAAGCAGCTTTTTGCGCGGAGACGACAGCGGGCGACTAATGAATTACCGGTGAGCCCCGGAGCTCGGATTAGCGACAATAGATTTCGGTTATTTGTCCTGGATTCCGCGCGAATTAGGGACGAAATAATTAGTGGCAGGTGAGAAGGACGTACACGTAGATAATTATATCGCCTTATGTACCTAAGGGATAGGGCCCGCTAAAATATAGAAAAAGACACAGCATGGAAGGCACATAAACGTTTATAAGATTCCGTACCAAATGGGTGCCAAAGGGACCCTAAGCCTCGGCTGTTTGCTTGGCCATCCTGTCTGTCACATAGCTGTATCTGTTGAGCTAGTAGGCACTAGAAAGTTTGACAGAGTAATACACACTCTGTCAAAGTTTCTAGTGACTTCCTCTTTATGGCCTCTATAACAACAAATAAAATAAACTTATGCCGAAAATTATGTGCGATCCCTAAATAAGAAAAATATTTTTTGGCATTTCTGGATCGATTTTAATAATTATAATATTAACATCAATCTTATATGACTATATTGCATAATCATTAGTAAAACAAATAACTGACACTGGCCAGGCGTGAGTCGGACTAGTGCTAATTTGTTTCTGCATTTTAAAAAATAACAATATTTTGTCACAAAAATATTGACGGATGTAACTAGATAATCATTTTACAGATTTTTATTAATAATCATGTATTGAGATATTATAATCACACACTAAACAAAACCAAAAACGTAAACTAAGCAACTTTCTGGCATCTGCATATCGATGAGTCTATTACATCCATTAATTTTATAAAATTAAAGGTCTATTATTCAGGTGCACGCTCTAATGCCTTCCAATATGGGTCTCGATTCACGGATTAACCAATTAGGCCTGCTGTCCAGGGCGGCGTGACTATAGCTCCATGCAAGGTTTACATGCCGTCAGGAGTTTTTGTGTCAACAGCGCTGTCCATAAAAGCGTCACAGACGTTTCATGTAAGTTTTAAATACGGCGTGTGCGAGCATGATTTTATATTTGCACAATAAATATATATATATAATTGACAATATTTGAAATTTTAAATATAGAATGCAATTTTCTTTTTTATTAAAATGACGCTTGAACACGAAAATATATTTTGATTTATTTACATTAGTTGTGCACGGGATAGTTTTAAAGTGACGAATTTGAAATTTTGATCAAAATTTTTGTCAGAAAACACTAAATATTTTAAAAAAGATCTTTGTTCGAGTATTGTCTCTAATTCATCAGTCGCTGTTACACGTTTTATTAATTATCATAACAGAAAAAATACAGTATTGTAGTAAATATAAACTTTCAAAGATTTAGCTCTTTTAAAATAGAGATTTTTACATGCAAATGAGGCCGTTTTAAGCCTTCGAATTTCCTACGTAGATTAATCTGTACAGACACTTCAAAACCTCAGCTGGGTTATTTGAAATTAATCCCATTTTTTTAAATAAAGAGTAATTGTTTTATCGCATACGACTTTTAGAAATAAGCAAACCGCGTGTTTTAGTATATATGAAGTAACGCGGTGTGCGAGACTTGTGGGGCGCGACGTCACGTCATATTAATAGGGTCACCTTTATGGTTTAGATAATATTTTTTTATTGCATTAAATGTAGTGAATTGCAAAGTAAGAAGCAGTAAACAGATCGCATTATTTTTAGACATGTTTTTGTTCTAGACAAAATGATGCCGTAACTGTGGTTCAACACAAATTATACGTTTTCCTTTTTTTTTTTGTTGTACATAAGACGTCGTTTCTAGGGTTGCGTAGGTCAAAAAGAAAAAAGGGAATCCTTGTAGTATCACTTCGTTGCCCGTCTACCTGTCTGACAAGACCGTTTTTTCTGAAACAAGTGGAGGTATAAAGTTGAAATGAATATGAAAGACTCATGTCTACAGTCCCTTGGAGCTGTAAAAAAAATCAGCGATGTAACTCAATGTAATCAAAATATACGGCCCAAATAAGGCCGTTATGCCGCATATTTTGACATTCGCAGGGGAATAAAAAGCCATAGAGTACTTCCCGTTAATCTAGAATCATGAAATTTGGCGAGAAGGAAGATGTTACAGTAACAGTAACAGTAAAGTAAAAAAATCGTTCATTTATAATTTTAATATATTTTTTTTGCGATACAAACTTACTGTACTTTTGTTTAATACTATATTTTTTAATATTTAACTTGTAATGTGAGACTGTCAGTGAAGCAAAAGGGATATGCAACCACGTGGAAATCTAGTCTTTGCCTACCCTTCGGGAAAATAGGTGTGAGTTTATACATTATTATTATTATTGTTATATTGTAATGTGTCTATCTTTTTTATTGATCACAAAATCTTTAAAAGAAATTTTGATTATGATCATCATTTGATTGCAAAATCATGGAATAATGGCAATTGTATCGGCTAATGTTTAATAACAAAATTTAATTAATTAAAATAAATAAACAATAATAAGAAATCAAGATAAACAAATTAGTCATAACAACAAAACTTAACAAAACACCCTTAAAGAACAAAGACGACACAGCGAAATAGATAATTAGATTGCGGTGCGACTGTGAATCACAGAACAATATACAATTATTATCATTCATCTCTAAGTCGCTATAGCCCCCGCTTCTTACTTCGGCCAGAGATATTTCTTCTCCCGCTTTCTTCAAACACAAACGTTACGTAGCGCTCGAGTGGACTCTTTTAGTACGTATGAATATACAAGAGACGTATACGAGAATTTTCGAAAATGACTGTCGGGACAGTGAAAGAATGTGAAAGTTTATACTAACCGCTACAGCACATAAGTGGAGAGAGGCACAGACCCGTGGTTTAAGTCGATAAGAGTCCGACATGACCCGGTCAGTCCTCGCACTAGCAGTGACCCACGACAGTTACCACCACAATTCGATTCCATAAACACACCTCGAAAATACCAGAAAATTATATTGTTATCCCAATCAAATGAAAACCATACTACTTAAACGTCTCGAGAAGTGTGTTATCTGATCTTAAAATAGAATAACCCTTATGATCGCATATATTATATAGAATGCATTCCAAAGTTCAAATTTATTTTGATCATCATCTATAGCATAGTATGTGGTGGCTCTGGAGATTAATAATGTTGTCTTCGAACCGGAATGTACACATCGATTATGACCACGAGCGAATTGACGAACGAGTTCTTAACTGAGTCGAATTAAACCGATCTGTGCCTCGAAGAGCACGCTAAGTTGTCTTTACATCGGTGGCAGCGGCCGTCAGCAGCCCCGACCGGCACTGGGCGAGCGCTGGGAGCTTAAAGTCCAAGCCCCCCGAATTGAAATGAAATGACTGTGGAGGGCGGCTTAGCCGGGGGCGGTTAGAAAAACTTGATAACGATCTGTTACAGAAATCAGATCGAATTTCCGTGCTATTTATACTATACTATGTTTATAATTTTCAAAATAGTGAATGAGCAATGTTCTTTTGAACTCGTATTGACGTAGTGCGCGTTTAAAAGGTTTGTCCAGGATTAAAAAATTAGACTTAATCACGGAATGACGTGATTAAGTGTAAATTTTTTTTATTAAAATCAAATGAAAACAAAAGTATGAAAATTTTATCAAATTTTATTGAACTATTTAAAAACCTTTACTTGCCGATACCAAATTGTTTTACGAGTTTCTTTCATTAAATTTATATTTTAAAGCATTAATTATTTTAATTCCGGCCCTATACAATTTAGATCTCGATATATCTGCTCACAATGCTACTTCCTGTCTAGCTTTCAATTTTCATACCACTACTGGTCACGGTTCCGATTTGTGCGAAGCTGGAGAAAATGTTAGTATCAAAAGAAAATATAGGCAGTATTACTTGAGAATAGTGCAAAATTCTATGAGTGAATGGATTTTTAAAAGCAGTGTTTTGATTCGGTTCAATAATACAAATGCAACACGGTTGAAGTCGGGGAGAAAACCTAGTAGGTATAATATACAAAACACGAAATATTCCGGTCATATTTTGATATCCCGTCCGGTCCCGTCTCTGCATTCGTTTTCGACCGCAGTGCCGGTCTCAATTTTGGTCTCGGTCCCGCTTTCGATTCTGATTCTGGTCTCTTTCTCGATTTAGCTTCCGGATCAGCTAATGATTCCGCTACCGCTACCAGTTCCAATTCCGATTTGGACAAAGTCGGGAACAAATGCTGATATCAAAATACAATATAAGCTAGCACCCTACTTTACTCAAAATTACTTCAAATATCTATAGAGAAAATTTTTTTAGAAACAATTCATTAGTTCGGTAAAAATACACGGATGAAACTGGGAACAAATGACAGTTTTAGCTAGAAATCTTTCCAAGCATACATACAACATATCAAAGTTTCACCGTAATCGGATCAATGGATTATGGACGCAAAGAGGACAATCATACTTACATTGGTTTTTATTTGAATAGGTAATTATTGATCACAAATTTACATAATGTAGGCATATTGGCACATCTACATGTAATAAATTTCATAAAATATGCATCCCCTGTCTTGTACAATTATAAATAAACATAAAATTCACAGGAAAAAAAATGTTAATTGAACTACAATAAAACGAAAATTAGAGCCAATTTGAAAAAAAAAGTCAACTACACAATAAATTTTTACACTATTTCTTTTATGGTCAATGTTTCAAAGATATATTTGTTTGGCTACGTTATCGATCAATAGCAGAACAACTGTATCGTATTTTCAGACTTCAAAAATATAATCACACATTGAACGAGACCAACAAATTTGTTCACCGACTACTTCAATAGATTGTTTCGAGTGAAAATATGTTCCGGCAACGAATTCAAGTAAATGAGATAATAATAATTATTACTACGATTGATTTAATTTTTGTGACGATAACTCATTTTAATGAGTCAATATTGCATATAATTTCAATTCGAACCGTTTTCATTTTAAAACTATAATAAGCAATCTTATATTACTACAAATGGATTTAAGTACTTATTGAATTGTTCAACCGTCAAATAAGTAGTTCACTAGCTTCGAAATGATGCATATCGGAAACTCAGTAAGTAGAAAATATTAAAAGGAAAACTCACCGATGAAATATTTGCTTAAGATGTAACAAGGAAAAATTGTATCTACGGCGTGGCGTTGTCTGTGCAACACTCGGCACGATGAAGCCGAACAATTTGTTAATATTTAGCCTTCGGGACGGAAAAAATGAATCCTTGACGTATTGGGAAAAAAAAAAGGCCACGAAAATACAATTTGCATGGCAAAATAAAGCGGACGGGATGAGCCGCCCGCGCCGACGAAAGTGAAGACAATTTTCTAATTTACATGAACATTAACCGAGTTAGAGAACGCGAACGCGAATGCTGAATTATACTCATCACTGGGATAATTTCACTGAAAAATAATTATGTTACGTCTACATTTTGTAAATCGCAAATTGGGCCCGAGCGGTGCCTCCTTTAATGTTAATTTCTCGCTTTTCGAAGTTCGATATAATTTGGCTAAATCAAAAGCTCCATCGCTAATTTAGTTACATCTATTAGTGTACTTACCGAGTACCGAAACTCGGGTATAAACACAGCGACCTATCTAATTTACTCCGAGTATTGCGACAGTAATGGTATTTGGCATCGTGACAGATTGAAGTGATTCATGTCTACGTTGAAACATTTTTGTTTGTACTTTTATTGTTAAATACATATTCATAGTATTTTCTTCGTCATACAATATATACCATATTCATGGTAGCCAGAAAGTACACCTGCCTCGATGACAAAGAAGCACATTGGAGAAATTTTATATGGAGATACGATTGCAATGACGTCTGTCTTTACGCGTCATATGTATCTTTAACTTGCATCGTCTCTAAAAACAATAAACGATTATAAGTCTTTCAAAAATACAATTAATTTGCTTAATTTCATATCTATTTTTTGTATCTTATTAAGCTGTTTACTTATATAGTATTTTAGTGCATTATGCAATAAAAATAAATGTAAACAAATAAGATTAATGAAAATAAATCTAATAAGTGTTTAGCAAACCAAAGTAGGTTTTTAAAGACGATTTCTGTTCAGCTTTTTGTAAATATTTTTTAATATTATTAGAAATGAGGTAATTAAATTTTACAATTTAAACATTAATAAGTCTGAAACCAATTTCTACTGTAATTAAGAGACCGTCTTTTACCAAGAAACATAGAAATTATAGACCGAGAAAAAAGAAGGTAAAACAATTTAATTAACATTTCAAGGAGGGAGATCTATAACGTGCCAATGCTCATTGCCCAACACACCCTATACACTCAGAGGAGCGCGATGTGCATAAAACACCACATAATAAAAGTTCTGAAAATTGTATTCGTATACTCTGTTCGATTCACTTAACGCTTACGAAACGACATCGAATACCAGCGTTCAAACAAACAAAACTTCATTTTATGTCCTCAAAATACGAATCCCTCAAACGAATTACCACTGATTCATATCATGCGTGCATAAGCACGCGCACATTTTTCAGGAGTAGCAGGAGACCACATCTCACCGCGTGTTACGGTCTGATCTTTACATGGATCCCGTGGTTCAATATCAATCGACAAGTACCACACGCCACAGCGTTCTCTCGCACTCCTCTATCATTTACTCGAAAGCATAGACGGGATATAGATTCGAAGGCAACTAACTCTAAAAGCTCCGAGTCGATCCGATTTGTCAACGAGGTACTCCCGAGCGGTTACAAGCGTGACGTCTGTGAGCTCGGACCGGCTGAATTATTTAAACGGGGCGGGGTCTGCGGCGGCGCCGGCGGCGGGCGCGGAGCCTCCGCCGCGGCTCCGAAACAATTAGACGAGTTTACCGGCTTGTTGTTATAAACGACGGCGAACCGAGAGGGACAGTTCCGCGAAAGCGCCCGAATGAAATAAGATATGCATAAAATATTGAAACATTTGAGTTCTCGAATAATTAATTCAGAAGAAAGCGTACAGATTTTCGTCAGGCTTTTTAGAACATGTGCATCGAAGATTCATGAAAGTGCAATACATTTTCCGTAAAACTACGAATTAGTAAATGTAAAATTACAATTAAGAGCACATCTCATTTCATGTGAAATTCGAATGACGACGATACATTCAAATGTGAGTTAAACTTAGAAATATATTTATAATGAATTAAAAAATATAAATATATAAGACACGAATACACACGCATACATATGTATATTATACAATATCCATTAATATACGGAACACACAAAATCTGCTTGTTTATATAATATTTCATACACTCTGACTTAAATGCTAACAGAACCTATTTTTTTCCCGGAACGTTCGAGATAAAGACACGTAATTCATCATTTAAAGTCTTTATGTACGCTACAATTACACTTTTACATTATATACGTTTTTTGTCACTTTTGTACCGTTTACTATAGTACTACCCACTATTATTAAAAAATTTTAGGCAGCCACTCATATCTTTACATTTCACAGAATTTCAATCGCAAAACAGACGCAATTTACGAAAACTAAACCGCATGCGCATAGTGAAAAACAAACGTGTAAGTAGCGGTTAACGGGGTTCGGGCCCTGTCTATGCGGATCGGCGAATACATCTTCGAGGCCGAGATGCAAGACGCGCGGCGCCGCCGGACAATCAATCACGGGCGGCGGCCGACGAGCGACACAGCTGCCGCGCCGGCCGCCCGCCGGCGCCGCCCTCGGCCCACCCCCCGACGCATTTACATAATCGAATTTACTGCTAAATTTTCCTTTTCAGTGAAGTATCGACTCGACCGCCCCGGTTGCGTTCGGGCGCGTAGCCTCCGCATGCCCGCTGTGCGCGTATTTCCAATTTTTCCAGGGCTCCTTACGTCCGATGATAACACGGGGTCGCGATCGTGTCTCTTTGTCTGTCTGTGATATCTTATTTTCTTTGAATTTATTGAAGAAAAATAGTAAAACTTAGTAAATATACCTAAGGGACCCAATCATGGGCATATGTGTAAAAGAATTCTGCTTTTGGGGGCCAATGGGATTATTAAAAAACAAACTTTTGTAAAGTTCATCACATGAAGTACCAAATGGCAAAGTTCGTTATGAGAAGTACAAATGTGTTATCTCTATAATCGTGAAAAACACAGTTAAAATATATTAAAGAAAATCGACCATTCTTCCCTCATCTTCGAAGCTATTGATCCCATAACTAAAAAAAAATCGGAATATAGTGCCTCACTCACAGGTTACATAAAAACCTAAATGAATATCCTAGTCTTATAATTCCAATGGCAAAATGAAAATATACGTAAAGAAAAATGCATATAAAATGCGTGTTGTTTGTATGTCTAACTTCTTACGTGCGTTCATAGGTACACACGAGTTTATTTTTTTATTTCTCTAAAATTTTTTTTTATCTAATAATTTTTAAAACCAATTTAATAGTTTCAATTACTTTATTATATTAGTAAAATTAGTATGATTTTATCAATCGGGAATATAATGTCGGACCTTATCGTGCTCGAAGTACCATAGATATTTTTTCTACTGATTCTTAGAGGCTGACATTCATGATTTTCAGACTGGCTTTGAAAGTCTAACATACGAATTAGTAGCAACCTTCATCTATCTATTTAATGGATAAAAAGTAGTTTATATCTTTAGTATGTTGAAAAATATATCGCGTGTGGGTTGGCTAAAAAATTCCAGGCCAAACTTCGTTTAATTAAATGTTCGAAAATGCTTTTTTTGAACATTGCACTTTTTAGTTCAAAGAACAAATTTGTGTCCCACAATCATAAAGCAGTACTTTTTGGTAGTTTAATGAACAGATGTGTATAAATTACTAGTATCAACTTATGTGTTTAAACAAAGACAATCCAACATTTACATATTCTACAGGCATTATACTTTCGACTGATATAAAATTTCTTCGTTAAACTAATGAGCGCAATGTTTAAAAAAAAGTCATTTCATAGTTAGTCTTCATAGTCGTTAATCGTAGTCAGACCAGGAATTTTTAGCCAATCCACTCGCGATATATATATTTTTTAATTTATATAAAATACGTATCATCCATTAAACAGATGAGTAAAGGTTGTTTCTGATTCGGATCCTCTACTAGCATGAAAAAATCTAAATTATTTATGTACAGAGAAAGTACTTACTGTTTATAATTTCTAATGAAATTTTAATAATTGCAGGATAAGTTTCATAAATATTTCGTTACGAGCGATAAATATCATAATAAAAATCTGTAGAATATAATTTTAAAATCCATACACGTACTTTGAAGTCGATATTTAACATTAGGACTGCAGTTTTCACTACACGTATTATGGTAAATACCCAAGTTACTATTAGTCCTCCCAAAATTAATAAAATGTATGATTATTAATATTATACGTTGTTTAAGAATGCGGCACGAAACGGATAAAAATTATATCATGAATCGTGCATCGCCGAGAGCACCACACGAGATTCTTTAATAACTATGTAGATAGTGCAACAGTAAGATTTCGGAATCGAGAACATCCCACGCCATCGCAGTAATTCGCCGGCGAGCGCACGGAATCACGGTCCGAGCGGCGAGCGCCGGCGGCGGGCGGCGGCCGGCTGCGTCTGCGCCGTCTATTCGCACCATTGAAAATAGTCAACAACTGAATATGGATTCATTATAGTAACATAAAAGATCGAACCTATATCGTCGCGACCCGGCGATAAAATTACATCAGCCGAGAGCGGGCTACGGCAAAGTTCTCAGACGTAATTTTTACGTCACGACGATGTAGAATGGATCGTTTAAAGTTAACGTAATTGAGCTGCTGTACGTTTGTTTGGAATCGAAATCGCATTTGTTTCTGTTTCTTTTCTGACGACTTATCACTTCAACTTCGTGTATATTTTTCGAGAAAAATATATGGCGGTAAACTGACAATGTACCTATCAGTTACGTCTAATTGTTTAATAACAATTTATTGTTTATTTTCGTTTTGCTTATTCAAGTAAAAATTCACGCTAGTCAATATAAAACTAGACTCCGTGTAGTGTGCGGGTCAAAAATAAAATGTGGGGTGTCGCTCGGCCGCGGCGCGCCCGCGTCTCGCGCTGGGCGTACTAGCACGGCGCGTAACGAACTCCCGTGTTTTAATTATCGAGGGGCGAGCTGACGAGCCGCACTTTATTACGCGAATTCTATTAAAGCCGGCTCGATCGCGTCCCAATAGCCGGTAGCCGCGCGCTCCAATTTCACCGGCGGCCGCCGCCCGCCGCCCGCCGCTTCACAATTTTATTATGTCGCTTCCCTTTTATGTGGAAAATTCGATCGGAGCCGCCGCACGGCCTTAATGAGGCCCGCCGCGGCCCGCCGCGGCCTGCCGCCGCCCGCCGTCGCACGCCCACGCGCGCACACGCGCACCGACTGCATGTCCCTTTTTGATTGATATGGATTTACCAACGTTCTCTCGTAACTTGATGGTTTTTAAATTGTTACAGACAACTAGATAGCTATGTTATATGAAGACCTCTAACGCGACCGGAATTATTCGATCGGACTTATTTTTAAAACATGGAATTTAATCTCAATAGAAAAGTGAAAACATTCGATCTTATCTTCAAATTTTCAACGCTGTACCGATGGCTAATCTTTACATAAAACAATTCGGTTTGCGTCGGACTTCCTCGTGTATTATATACTACGTTTATTCCATAGTCCAGGCAAACGACTAATAGTGAATTTCCGCGAAATAACGCCGTATACAATAGAATATTTAGAATATTTAATAAAGCCAGTGCGTAATTCCAAAGACGGACAGTGAATGCAATAAGTCATTCTTTACATCGTACTAATATAAAGAGTGACTTGTCGCATTCACTGTCTGGACACCTAACACTGCCCGGCATAGCAAAAAACACGATATTTGTAATAGACATATACCGCGAAACGGCGACGTCCCTCGACGCGACCGCGAGCATCGCAACCTGTTTAACTACCGATCATCCGACATAGGCTATCGTGCACTATGTTTATCATCCTTGGACTCTACTTAAAAGTTAGGTTAGGTTAAATACTGTACTACATACTTGCAAGAATCCTTCGAAGTAAACTATGATTTATTACATAGAAATTATAAGGCAATTCATATTTTTCCCTTCTGAACGGTGCGGTGTTACCGGTGAAAAATAGTTCGGTGGGCACGCGCGGGGAGGGCGGCGCGGGGCGCGGGGCGCTCATTTGCATGCGGCGGACTGCGCGGCCCTCGCCCCGCCTAAGTCTTCGTATTTCATCATAATTTATATTTCACCTTTGCGTAAAATTCAAACGAATAACGGAATACTTGTGAAAATTAGTGAGGGCCGCGGGCGTCCCGCGCGCCCGCCGCTCGTCGCGTCGCCGTCCTTCCGAAATTACGATCTCCTTTATGTTATCCCCGTCATAAGAAAACATTCGGTTTTTTTTTATGCTAAACCGTACCGTTGCCGCAATACGAAAGACCGGACATTAAAATAAGCAAATACGCCGAATTCCGTATCACGTGGATATTGAATGTTAAAAGCGCGGGGCGGTCTTCGACCGCCAGCATCGGTCGACAGCCACCTACGATAATGAAGGTACGTAGTGATGTGCGTCGACGTTACTTTCTTTGTGAAAATTAGTGAAGTAATTAAATTAGTGACATATTACATCGTTACGCATATTAAACGGTAATTAATTAAGGCCAGATTAAAAACGTCTGTTGTTTCGAAGAGGCGCAGGCTTACAGAAAAGCGAAAGCGGAACAAATATGGAAAGTGAGTCACATGCGAAATGGTAAAACTTTCCCAGATAAATGTAAGTTTTTTCAGTCGAAACTCATAGCGACGTGAAGCATTTTCTTTTAATAATTTCATGAATAATTCGAAATATTTTATAGTTTAATGTTTATTGGCAAATATATATTGTGAATTGTTTAAGAACAAATTTTTCATTATAGGAAACCTTCAAAACTTTAAAAAAATATTAGATTAAAAAATGTGCACAATGTTAGATCTAGTATAAAAATCTACGCAATTTAAGAACATTGCATTAATACAAAACATGAGTGCATACACTCAAAACTGTTCAAAGACAAAGATTTTAAGGTCCATTGTACTAAATTAAAAAAAAAATCTCATTTTTCTTTGCGTTTGTTAAAACATGCACGAGCAACGAAAGTTTTTCGTCTCTTTCGATTCATCAAAATTATCTCCTGTGCTTCGAAATAATTCCAAAAGCCCGCTCCTTTTCCGATTTGAAGGTCCGCATCCGCAGTTATTTAACTCGTACACGCAGGCGTCGGGCGGTAGTCTGCCGGCAGTCATCAATCAATGACCCGATACCGACTAATAAAGGCACACAGCTGTTGCGCTAATGCGCCCCGCGCCCGCGCCGCTCGCGCACCCCGCGCGCATGATGTTCATCACACGTCATGTCATGAATTTCGATTCGCGTCGTAGAGCCTATACATTATTATGAAGCCCGAGTACGATTGAGTTCTTTCACATTAAACTAAAATATCACGCAATTCATTACACGGCGAAATAGGAAAAAATACGGATGATGATAATACGAGTTTAGCGTTTATTTCATGAAAACAAAATAAAGAGAAATAAGTTGAAGACATTTATTCACAGAGAGTCAATAAATCAGTTTCATTTATGTTTTTTTACACGTGACGTAAAATTTCACCATTCCAGCGCTTCACCATTCAGATACTAGTGAATGGGGAATGCTAAACACAAATGATGAAAGAGAGTATTCATCTTTTATGCCTCTGAATAGGAAGGCGAAAATCTCTGTGGGGTATATTTCTATTTTTATTTATAAATACGCCATCCAATAGCTGTCACCAGTTGTCTAAATTTCTGTGGTGTTGATGTTCCACTTAATTTTATTAAATAAGAACCGGCCAAGTGCGAGCCGCACTAACACACCAAGTGTTCCCTACTACAGCTTAATATATTTGTTTTAAACACTTATAGAAATTATTTTCATTCGTCCGTTTTCGGATTCTTCACAAGAGCCTCACGCACATACGGGCGATTTTCATTTATTGTTTTCTTTAAGTTTAATCAAACCAAGTTTGACTCTTAATAATTTTACAATAGAGCAAAAATAAAGGAAACAATAATGATACGCACTAAGTATGCGCTCACGTACTTAGAGAGTGTGAGTTTATACTGGACATTGCAACGAATCGAACACAGCGAACTATAGACTTTTTTATATGTTTTCCTATAATCTGTAGATAAAAAACTAGTTCCTATATTTTTTTTTCAAAATTGTAGACGCAGTAGTTTTGGAAATAAGGAGGGGGAATTGGTTATTTTCATCTATTTTCTTATGTAACTTTAAAATAATATACTTTGAATTATACAAAAATATATATTTAAAATCTTCACATTAAGCGCATTTATTTGATGTCACATAGTACAGTTTGCAAAATTTTTCTTTTTTTACTTTCTAATTTACCATCAAAAGTAGTCTTCATAAATTTATTTATTTACGTTACACGTCCCTGCTTGGGTCCCAGAGATGCATGTGTGTACCAAATATCATGTCAAATTCATCGGACCAGCAGATTCATTTTAAATTGGCTATAATAGACGGACATATAGACGTCACATTAATGACCCTACAAAGATCCGTTTTTCATTTAGAGATACAGAACCCTAAATACGAGATATTTTCTTCGCACAGGCGTCCTTCTTCTACTCACACTAACTTCTGTCTTTTTATCTAGAGGTATAAATATGTGCATATGTCCTTTTATCTCTTATGCTTAAGTTTATTTTATACATTATTTGCTTATGATATCTGCAATATGTGATTACGTATAAAAATATTTTACAGCCAAATATGTCTAAAAAAAAGGGTATTATCAAAATAGATGATGAAGCTCCCATATATTCCTGTAATTTGCTTATAAATTATGTCATTTTTAACTCTTAACACTTATGTCCTTATCCCTAGAGTAATATCTAAAATACTAATTTAATATACGTATTATACAAAATATAATACATATTCATATATCGCTTATCTATGAAACGCGATCTCTGTTTATTTTTCATGAAAGCACTATCGTTGCGACAGCATTTCACTGCACAGGACGGCATTATTTAATATTTTTTGACACAATGTCCACAATCTGAGTCGGGCGAGACTTGCACCTTAATGGCGGTCGGACTACGTGAGAATGTCTACGTACTGGATATACATATTAGCGAGGTTTCTTTTACAGCAACTTCGAGAGACAAGTGAGCATGCGAATTATTAAAAGTTGGTGTTCACCGTCGTCCATGCACACTTACAACCTCAGAGGAGTCATCAGTACTTCGCCGGCCTCTTGGGTAGGCATAGTATATCTAATGCAGAAGGAGCAGTTGGCTGATGGAGGGAGGAGCGGGGTGATAGAGGGATGTGGGACGCCGGAACTCTCGCTTACTGAACGAAATCCAACAGCAGAAGCCGTTACTTAATGTCTGTATCCTGTGAGAGTGTGGTATCAGCTGGTCTATTTCCGTGATGTAACCAAGTTGACCATAGCATGGCTGTACCACATGTTGGTTTTCTTTTGAAAACATCACTATAACTCTAGTGTAATATTATGTCTGTCTTATTTACGTCCATAATAATTCCAACATCTATTTTATTTAAATTTCACTCTATACATTGAATATGTTTAGATTTAAGATCTATTATTACTTATTATTAACCAAAATTTACAGAAAAATTACTTATAAAAGCATAAAAATTACTATACGCAGCACCAGAAAGCAATAAATATTAAATTATAAAATAGACAACTGTCAGTTTAAAGGCGAAGTTGATTCGGCAAGTACTACCGTGCAATTTCACCAGTGAGTATTACTAGAAATTAATAATATATAATACATAAAATTCGATGTGGTATGTTTATATTCCCTGTGGACTCCAAAAGACTCAAACGATCTTAATGTAATTTTCAGGAAATCTTCAGATTAACCCAGCGGGTGATCCTTTGAAGTTTGGTAGCGATACGATGAACAAAAATTTATTGTTTATGTTTCTTTTTTTGCAATTATTTGTCATATTTTCTTTAGAAATTAATAAAAATTAGATTGTTTCTATTTTTCTTCTATTTTTAAACATTCACAAGCAAAAAAAATTTTGGTAGCGATCAGATCAAAAAATATTTTTTTGGTTTTTGGTTTTTTGGCAATTTTGTGTCATATTTTGCCTACGAATTAATACATTTTTTTTCTTGGACTAAACAAAGCACTGTCGCTGCTAAGCCCCTATGCGAAAACTTCGTCACATCACCGCCCCTATCCATCCACCAGAAGTTTTTAATATCCTATTGGTTATAAAGCGATGGATTACAACTTCGATGTTTAATTCGTACAAAATTGAAAGTATATAACTGTTAATGACAATACAAAGTAATCAACAAGAATCGTATATAAGGCCAGCGTTGAGAGTGACGACGAAGTTATTTGAAGTTACGAGTTATTTGAAAAAAAATAGTAACAAGCGATAGCGGAATCGTATCCAATAAGCAGTAGCTATTGACGGCACATCCACGTTTCGCAGAACTTTGAACCAAACGTGGCGGGTAGCGAGTCCATCGTTGGGTATAGGTTTCAGGCTGCACACATGTAAGTTTCAACCTACCATCAAAGTGTGTATTTCCTCGGATTGTTTTCATTCACGGTCAGCGAGTGGTATTTTGTTGTTCGGAATAGAACCTACGACCGGAGAATCGAGTCACTTATCACCGAGCCACCACTGGCGTCGTTACATAAAATTATATGATATTGTCAAAAATAATAAACAAAAAAATTCAAGGAGCATTAATAAACAAACTTTATTTCAGTTTTTGTTCAATATTCCAACAGCAGATTCTGAAATGAAATGTAATTCTCGTACTTATAACTAAACTTCACTATTCACGTTAGCTCTTTCTCCAAAAACGCAAAAGGATTTTAATAAATGCCCTATCTAATGCGTAATACGAGCCGTGAGCAAGTTAAGCGAGTGAAAGTGTTTGTGTACCTGGAATGTTTGCCTACGAATAACGTTCGGCACGAGGAGATATCGAAAGATGGGTAAACAGGGAGAACAAGTGGATGGGGCTCTGCGAGCTGTTACGAATGGGAACATCTCACGGTTGTCCGCAGTAGAGTTCTGTGTCTTAGATATGTGCGCGGATGTGAAGAAGGTCGAAGAATGTGTGGAGTGTCCCTGGAAAATAAACGTAGGCATATGAGGGAACGATGTGGTTTGAAAGATAACGCAGTCATACGAGTCGAAAAGCGCGTGTTGAGCAGTTTGGCTATCAGGATAAGATTGGATCAGACTGTATTTTGTCTATCCTTGTTTAATAAAATATCGAAAGAAAACTCAAAATAAAACGTACCTTTTCTATTTTGCTTTTTTATTTTGTTTTGACCGAGTACAAGCTATTCAATAGTTTCAGCATTTATAGTTGCGTCTAGCGTAATTATTGCATATACCCCATTAAACAACGCAATCACCAACGTGACAGAATAAGACGAGTGTTCCATGCAGGCGAAATTACAAGTGGACGATAGATATAATGAACGATAGACAGTGAGGGTACCAGTGAGAGTTACTTCAATTGTAGTGAGTTGGAGACCCAGAGCGGAGACGAGATCGCGATCGAAAGGATTGGGTTTGGAATTGAAAATAATATAATAGAGATAAAAAATGATTTACCACGATTTTAAAACAGAATAAAAACTTAAAAATAATTTATATTTTGTGATTGCGAATTTTTTTGTAAGTATGCAAATGCTTGTGACATTTAAAACGAGAGGCGTGGGATACATGGAATAATAGTTAAAATCTTACAAGTTATACAATTATAATAATTACAATACATAAAACTATTTTCATAGTTATTGAAAATTACAAATTAAAAAATTTGTGAACGATCTATTGTTCATAAAATTTGACCGTATGATGATAAGTGAACTTAATATATAATTGTTCACTAAATCTGTATGGAGCTAGAAAAAGTAACATTCAGATACATGTATCATATACATATATATTTATAATTTACGTACTATGACCCCACGCTTTTCATTTCCAATATTACAAGTATTTTCATACCTATTGAAAACTTGCAATCAATCAATAGCAATTATTTTAAACTTTTTAGTCCGTTTTAGAAAAGTGGTAAATTATTGTTTTAGTCTATTTTTATTATTATTTTCTGCTTATTAGTACTGTATGTTTTAAATTTCACAATTTATTTAGAATCACATTGTTTCGGTTAATAATTTAAATCAGATAATCAACGTAATCCTCTAGTTTTACATTTTCTTGCATCATCTAATTCCGAGCTACATTCAAAATTCCTGCAATCTTATTTTATTTATTCTTCTTCTTATAATTTCCCATATTTTTCCCCATCAACGTGAATTCCGTGCTGTTTACGTCCGTTGAATATCCTAATTCGGTTGATCGAATGTTCGAAAGATTCTCATAAGTATTGTACCTACTCTCTCACATAAGATAGCACCTTGATACATTGGATCACTTCTAAACTGATGACATTTTATGTTTCGACATAATATATAAAATATTTCAGTTTCTAATCACAGCTTATTGTACTGAAATATTGGCGTGCTTTTAATAAATTGATCTGTCAATTTATTAAGAGCACGTACAATATTTCTCTACATTAAGAAATCTGTCCATCATTTCAAATAATCAGCTTACCGAAATGGAGTGAATTTTTTTTTTATTGTCGGGTTTCCTCCACGCGTATGCAAAGTGGCAAACCAACACCGTTAACCGTTCAAAAGTTTAAGAAAGTCGATTGTGAACGCATTACGAGTTCACGGTTAAAACAGCTCTCAACGGTTTAAGAGTTCGTTCGCGAAAAAACAATTCCGACTACGGCGCCACCTCATGATTACAATTATACTCTGTATTCGAAGGTGTTTGTATATAATTTCAAGTCAATACGAATTATTTCAGTGCATTCAATGGTTAAAAATTAAAAATCTCTCCACCCAGCTAAGATATTAGCTGGATTTGAGTGAATCTTATTTCTTTGAGTGCTAACTCATTTTTTATTTACCATTACCACTATTTCGAAAATACTTTACTTAAAACAATTGCAATAATTTCAATATTTTAAATGTATATTTGTATTTTAATATACTGGAATTTATTTATTTTTTAAACAAATAGTGGTTTATGTAACTATATAAATAAAACTTACAAGACTTACAAGAAGTTGTAAGGTGCAAAAACTGCGAAAAACTTAAGTACATTGAACCAAATAACTGGTCAAGAGTTACATTGTGATATAATAATTCCGACTGCAGTGTCAAGATAGTGAATTAGGTACCTACCATTGAATATACGCATTTAGGTCAATAAGATTAATAATTAAATTTTTGAAATGATAAAACGTGATTCGATACATACATACATCATTTCACTCGTGGGTACAGCACCCTAAATGCGGGAGGCCGAGTAGCATATTTCTTTCATCATTGGCTAGCAATATACGTTAGCATCAATAAGACTAATGGCATATGTTTCAAATTATTACATGCACGCTTATATAATCGTCGAGAAAATCTTCTTTTCCTTGCGGACGGGCGTGGACGTGGCCTTACAGGAGTTCCGCTTTTCGTTTTGGGGCGCGGCGCCTTTAAAAAAAGCAGTCAAGACGGACGTAGTTATATATTTCCGTGACGCTAAAATAAAATCCTATTCATCCGTTTAGGATCTCCGCCCAATTTACTACGTTTTAATAAAACCTTTCACGTAATTTTCACCCGTTCGCTCCATAAAGCCCCGGCAGGCGCGCGGCGCGGCGGGGGGCGCCGACAATGGCGGACGGGCCGGCTCGCACCTCGCCCGCGCTATTGTGTTCGGCCCCGTATTAAAATTCATAAGGATAATTTAACTAGACAATAAAACCTTTTAGTGTTAATAAGTCTTTACAGATCGCTCTGCGACGGTTCATGCGGAAATGCAACATTGCATATCTACATGATGGAATATAATGCTTGTCACTTATTTTGAACTTACTGCTACGAAAATTGAAAAATTTTCATGAAATTGGAAAGTTACTGTTTTCACCCCGATTACTGAAAATCGAGTTTTTCACCAGATCGTGGCGATCGTGGGTCCTCGCACTCTATTTCGACCATTTTCCTAGTGATGTCGCGTGACGCACACGCACACACGCAATGAAATCGAGCCCGCATTGCGTTTGTGTTTGCGTGTGTGTGTGTGCGTGGTGGTGATGCGTGCGCGCGAGAGGTGAGTGTGTGTATGTGTGTGTGTGTAACCTGCCATAACCTTAACCAAAACATCTCATAACTTTTGAATGAAGTAACCGATCGATAAATAGTTCAATAGATAAATAGTTAGTTAGTCGTTGAAAGCGATCTACACAACTAAGACTTCCTGAAACGTTAAACTAATTTCGCTAGGTAGATTTTGAGGAATCTTAAATATAAAGTTCTCACAAAAATGTTTTCTTTTAAATAACCATTATAATATCTTACTGATCGATAATAAAATCCAATCAAATCTTTCTGTGAAACAGTTGCATCGATTTCTGTAAACTGCATAAAAGTCGATTGATTTGTTAAGTAGATATCGTGGGAGATAAATTTCTCAAAAGTGTTTTTTATAATATTTTGTAAATTTCTTCACCAATAGATTACAAAATATATTGTTGTTCTCCAGAAAAACTACGTTTATCGTTGCTAAATTTATCAAAATCGGTTCATTTACTTACGATAAATTATTGATAATATTTAATATAATTGATATAATGTACCTTTATTATTTCATATTACATCATTAATATAACATTTTTTTTTCATTAACGTAAGTTACTACACACAACTGATGAAACACCTTCGTTCATCTGTCTTATTAACTCTATTTAACTTCGCTAATCAAAATCGACCGCGCCTCATAGCATATAGCGAATCTTTCTTTCACATAGAAACATATTTAACCCCCAATCGCGCGACATATTTGGAAATCAGCTTACGTACCTACTCTATAGTAACCATAAACGAGCCTTATACGCCCTACCTGAGCAATCTATTGCCAGGTATTCGGATACACACAAGAGAATATTTAAAGGATCACCAGTCCACTACCGATATCAAAATTTGTATTCAATTTCTTTTTGTCTTAGCTCGTGTAATACACTCCGTTCTAAGACTAATTTGCAACTCAAAATAGAAGTCAAAGACAAAAAAAAATGGCGCGGGGCAATTGGAGTTTACTCCTTTAGACCGATTGTTTGTGATATTCGGCAAAGGAAGTAAATTAACACATCTCTTATAATACTACAAGCATACATATTCCCTTACCCTTATTTATTTATATTGATTATATTGATATAATGTATTAAGATAGTTATGTTATATGGGAACAGTGGTACTAATCTTTAACACCATATACAATTATACATAGAAATCTTACCTTATTTAATTTAAAAATACAACATCTGTAAATCAGCAATAGAAGAAAAATAGTCGCGTTCAGTATAAGATAATTAAGATATGCGAATATGTTACGTGGGGGGTAACATAACGGAACAACTCCACGTTTTGTTAACACTCCGTTTCGCTCCCCATCTAATTTGCATTCCGCGAGCTAAATATGAAATGCATGGAGTAAACACTAAAAAAGGTTTTCGTAACGGCTCCCACGGAATTCTAAAAGTAGCCATCGCCGACGTCGAGTCATCTTTCACCGGTCGGAGTGAAGCAGCGGCGGCCGCGCGTTCCTTGACTCGTCCCGTATCGGCGGAGGACAATCCGCACAGCGCGCGCTAAACATTCGCAGAGCGCGTATAAATCATACGAGACATCTCGCCTACATAATAAATGTAATTTACAGCTCCGGTTCGACTTTCCGCGAATCCCGGCATCCGAACAACAGCGTGTTCTCCGCTCTCTCCGATTTCCTCGTTAAATCATCCCCGAGGCCCGATATTTCGCGAAGTGATTGTCATGAATGAGGCTGTATGTACGCCTTCGTGAAGCAATAGGAGTATCGCGATAGATGTGGTGGTGTTTCTCGTTTCTCCGTCATTGCAGAGATGTATTTATTATCGGACGGCATGTGGATATGCCCGGTTTTTGATGTGAAACTTCTGTAAGCGCATTCGACAGGGGTAAAACAAAGACGTCTCAAAATTCAGGATACGCTTTGTTTTGACCTACGCCGTGTGCGTCTGATCGTGTATTTCCTCATATAATGAAGGTTTTTATAATAATAAAAAGTAATTTCTATTTTCGAAATTTCGTCATTGTTTACAAAGTTTCCAAAGTGAGTGTTAGTGAATATTACATTTAAAATGTATGTTTCAAATTTCAGCTGTCATCGATCAATTGTAGCTTTCATAGAATTAAAGGATAGTCTACGAAAAACTAACTCTAGCGCTGCTGTAACAGAATTGACTGATGAAATATACTAAAAATAAATAAATAATAAAAATTCTTAATGACAAATTAAAAACAAAAATGATTTTATTATGAACTGGTTACGTAAAAATTACATAACCAGTTATTAAATAGTTAATAAAAAATTAAGTATACCAAATTAAGTAACAATAAACTGAAATATTTAATTGAGTATATCCTACAAATGGTTATGGTATTAAGAGAAGATTACATATATAGAAATTTTATTTGACAAATTATCTACAATTTCTTTCTAACACTACTTGAAGGACAATTCAACAATACCAACAATTGTACAACAACATTAGTAAAATAAGGATACGAATGTTATAAAATTAGAATTTCACAATTAGAAATAACAAACTTTCACTATCGTGAATCGCATTAAATTAGACTTGCGGAGGAATAATTTACTTGAAGCGTAAAGCTCAGATAAAAGTCCAGGCAAAGAAATCATAATAACGAATATTGAATTAATAATCAAGTCGACTTACCTGAATTTCGATTTAGCTGAACATTTATCGAGTCGGAATATCTGAAACAATACAGGGCGAAAATTACTACATTGTAATATTACAAAATGAACGATACAATATTTATTTACTGAACATACCATGTAAAACAATATTCCATTTTATGTATATTTGTATACATTATTGTATTTTTTATCACTAATACAACTTGTCAAATGTTTAATTAATATGTATTTTGATTGAAGCCAATCTGTGCAAACGAAAATAAAACATTGATTCCAATGAAGATATTCCGATATTACATTTTCAGTAAATTATATTGTATATCATTAAATTCAACTATACATCACAGGTAAGATGTACCGTTTAATTTTGAAAATACAAAACCAAAAGTTGGCCAAGAACGGTTTAAAATAAGTTCGTAGAGGAGCAAAATTGTAGCAAAGTGAAACATTAATTATTCCGTGTCGAGCTGCGCGAATTCGCGCCGAAGTTCGCGACTGAACCTTCAATCTAAACACTCTACGTGGAGCTTTCAGTGTATAGTTCTTCTAACAATGAAATTCAAAGTTATTACAGTCATAAAACGATTAACTTCGATATTTTTATCATAGCTGCTGTATTGGAAACTGAGTAATAACTTAGATTATTTGAGTAATATACAGCTGTTTGCATTATGCTATAATAATATTGTGTTAACAATATGTATTCGGTATTCAAGAAAAGTTAATCTAATCAGAGTCGTGGTTATGGAGCTAGTAAAAATGAGTGATTTTCATTAGGTTTCAGTTTTGAAAAAATGTAAAATATTTCTATTGACATTGAATTGAATTGAAAAATGAGTATTTGTCGAAAAAGCGATTGGGCGTTATCCGTTGAGAATTTTCATATTAGGGTCAGCATATCTATATCGAAATTTTATTCTTCACGACGTGCTCTCTCTTCAAAAATTAACAGCTACCTTTCATTCGGTCAACTTAACCAATTTTTCTATCTAGATTTCTTCCAAATTCTGCATCAGTACAATAATACCGGTGCCATCTTAATTTTTGTTATTATATGGTTTGATAAATAACATAAATATTTGTCTACAAAATAGTTCAAAATACAAAGCAAGTAAATAAAAATCTAACATGTAACATGTTAAGTGGTAATCACATAAGGAAGTAAACAAAAGATAGCACTATGCCAGGTCACATAGACAGTCTACATTAAACCTATTTTACTGTAGAAGTGTCTTATTGGTGTAGAGGTGTGGTATTTGTCACGAGGCGTACTCTATAGGGTTTTTTAAACGTCTATTAAATATCAGAATACGCACAGATGGTTTAAGAGTTACGAACCATAAAAACACGGTTTTCTATGAACAAAGCCTAAAACTTTGAGAAACTTGCAACATTGTCAAATTTTTATGGCCTGCAACTATTAGTAAATAATGACCGATTCCCTAATAGAAACGACTAAATTAATAAACTACTACAGGAATAGTTACAGGTTTGCAAGTAAAAATCGTTATAAAAATTATTGTCGGTCTATAGAAAAAGTGAAGATGTTTTTAAATGCTTTTAGCACAATTTAGTATAAAAGATCACTATGTTCATAAGATTATTATCTATTTACATATAAGCGAAATACCACCGACGACTGACTCATCACGAGATCTCCGAAATTATAGGCCCGATTGACTTGAAATTTGGCATATTTACTCTTCTTCTCAGGACTTAAATGCTCACTAAGAACGAATTTTACACAAATTCTATTTAAAAAAAAAATCTACCATCACATACAGTTTCTCTCTAACGAATGCATAATGCGAAATGGAGAGAAGAAACGAGAACGGGGCCAGCATCAGAATCGGAAGCGAGACCGGAACCGAAATTGAAAACGGGACGATCGGGATCTTCATTTTACATTGGGGCGATGTACAAGATGAAGGAATAATATCAAGCCTACGCGGGCGGAGCCGCGGGTAAACGCTAGTATTTAATAAACACGGCACAAGTGCTCATACACTGTCAGATTATAAAATGACTAGAAAAATTGAGAAAAGTTTCATATCAATCAAAAAGTATAAAAAATATACGGAATACTACACGTATTCAAATTTTAATATTAAAAAAAAAACCCAATGTATTTCTCTTAACCATAGGTTCGACCATGAATATCCTTAAAGATGACCAGATATTAAGATAAACTGAAGAAACAGACGAACATTTTGTTTTATTGTATAATCGGAGAAATTGTCATATATCAGTGGTCGAGCATTAGACTTTCGATAGAATCATAATTCTGTGTCTACTGCGATAAAAAAAAGTAGACAGTCATTAGGTACCGCCTACAAAAGGGAAAACCTAAAACTATGAAATAGCAGTAGTTTTTTTGGAATTCTAAATTAAAATACTATGAAAAATTAAAATAACAATATGCGAATTAGAATCATTAATATTAGTCTGGTTTTCACATTTGTCGGCATTCCGTACAACAAATATAGGTATATTTTAATATGGTTCACTTATAAAAATATATTAAAATATATAAGGCTGTGCAAGTCTAAAAAATTCGAAATAAAAGTTGATGTCCATAATATTAAGGTTTCAAGTGCAAAATTTAAGCCTTTTAATGTAACGATTGAATTAAATTGAAAAAATATAATTTCGAATATACAAAAAGTTTACACATGTGACGCAATATTATAAGATTTTATTCGTACAAAAATTTACGAACGCACATAAAAAAGTTTTCACATATACTGCATTAGTATAAATTTACTTAACGCATATAAAGGAATTTTCACATTCACTGCATTAGCGCGTCGGTGAAGTGGTGACGCGAACTCATACGATTTTACTTTGCTTATTTTTTAATTTATTCGAAAACCACCAAATGTGCTATAGAAGTATTCATTTCAAAAACCACAAAAAAAAAAACAATGAAACAAATCGTACCTAATATTAACTGCATGCGATTAAATTATTTCCAAACATTTTTTATTTACCCAAGCCAAGATTCATTGAGAAAGATCATAGCAAGATTTAACCAAAGTCACATTGTTAGGGCAAGCGGAGCGAGCGTCGAGGGATAAGGTACCGGCGGCGGGGAGGCAGGGAGGGAGGGTAGTTTACAAAAGTTAAGTGTGTAGGGACAGGATGGCTCATAACGCATTCATAAGGCAAGGCACACACGGCCCGCGCCGCCGCGTTAAACATTCACCCGCCAGGCTCGTTCGCGGACATGAATTTAGATCTAAATATTAAGGAAAAAATTAAACTTTATGACAACTGCCACCGGCGTGCTCGTGTGCACGTTTAGCTTTTAAATGTGTAATAACTTGCTCCGAATGAGATAGCCAATTTTCTGAAATTTTCGTCGCTGACGTCCTATCCAACAGTGATAGATTTAGCTCTGCAGTAATCGAGTTCTTGCTCGATCATAAAAGACCTGGTAGTGCGAATTGCGATAGACAATGTGTTCTAGGTCCTGTACGATTTCGACAATAAATACACTTAGAACAAAATTCAGATGGTAAAAAACGAAATATTTTTTGTCGCATAGAAGTCGCGATTCATGAAACGCATTTTTACCCGATTTTTCCTATTCATTAAGCGTGTGTTTCAGCTTCATGGGGTACCTTATCAATACATATTGTTACGTGTAAGGTTTGTGAGTAAAAATATGTCTAAGGAACAAAGAAAAAAACAATCTACTTTCTTATGAGTGTACTGTTCAAACTAGTATGTATACATAATAGCGTGTGTTGTATTGTAATTTACTCTTAGATATTACAGTTTTTCTACTTCTCCTGAGTAAACTATACAATTGTACACAGTTAACGTAATTTGAAATTTCTTTTATGCCTAAACGATCTTATAATATTAACAAAAATCTTACAGAATCGTATAGAGTCGGTTCTTCTGTGATAATAGTAAGGGAGCTATAAATTATTTTAAAGAAAGTATCTGGGAGTTACCAGTTCGTCTATTTGTGGCTCGAAATAATAGTATTCGAAATTCCAGACTCATTAGGCGAATTTTTGTGCTTGTTCACTATTAAGTACCTACTCATTGTGGAAATTTGGAAGATTACTTCTCTTAACCTACCAGTAACACAGAATTTTTGAAAGTTCTTGAACAATAGGCTATTGCCTATTGTTCAAGAACTTTCGCATCGAAGTAGAAAATTGTATATAGTAGCTTTCACTTGCGACTCCACCCGCGTAGACTCAGAATGAATTCCTACCCCTTTTATATTAATCGAGACGCTGCGTCCACCATGACTCCAATCCCAAACCTGTTCTTGCTTTCGATTTCCTCGCTCTCAATCCCGATTGCGATACCACCATCGAATCAATTTCAGTAAAATCATTACATTTTTAAGGGATTATCAACTTACATATTTCCGGGGCAAAACGTAACATATGTAGCCCAATAAGCTCTATCATTAAATGAAAATCATGTAGAATGGTTCACCCGTTCCTAAAATTACCCCGAACAATGTGACAGTAGGAATTTTTAAAAACTGTTGTTTGTGAACTGCTACGAATAAATAATTCTATGTATTAAAAATACATATTGATATCACAGACAGACACTTAAATTTTACTTAAATATATAAAATATTATTAACGATAATGAATAAACAGGTAACTAAAATTCGTGTTGTACATAGATTCCGAAGTACTTTTCGATGACGACGTCAATCCAGCTTTAGTCTATACGGACAAGTTGTTGGTCTCCTCACGAAAATACTTAAATGAAGACACACATTTATAATATATATTTATATGAAAGTATTACATCGGACCGAGTCTACGGTACAAATGCGGAATTAAAAAAATAAATGTATTGACGATTTTCAGTTTATGAAAGTTATATCACAGACAATCCGGAGCAAGCAACTGTCATTATATCAGCAATTAATTAAATATAGAACCAGGCATAGAGTTAGTGCGCGAGGATGTGTTTTATTTTGTCATCCGATCGCCGGCGACGTGACGTCACGCGCCCGCGGCTCACAATGGCTGCTTTTATTGGGCGTACGGCGCGCGAGTTACGGCACTCCCTTACGTCCGACCCCCGCATTATGTTTTCTTACTCGCGCATCTTATTAACCTTCTAAACGGAATGTTTTATTCCGTGTCGTACGTTTTTGATGACGTATTAGATATTTATGACGCCGGTTTGAGTGACGGCGACAGTAGGTCAGGTGGGGGAATGAGTGATATATTGTCTGACGTTATTGTTACTTCTGTGCATTTGTCATTTAATATTCTCGAAGGAGAAAATCAGTATAGAAATTTTCACCTAAAAATACAAGATTGCATTTTGCGGTATCACATCAAATATAGCATTTTTGTGTTCGGATTTTCGTCTTTGTTCCATCGACATCGATCATTATCATTGAAATACATTAGTTTGACTAACCGGGCGCACGCGAATGGAACGTTTAACGGCTCGTTTTCGTTTTTCGTTTAGGTCGTGGAAATA
Source organism: Eumeta japonica (assembly GCA_005406025.1). NCBI lineage: Eukaryota > Metazoa > Arthropoda > Insecta > Lepidoptera > Psychidae > Eumeta > Eumeta japonica. The sequence continues at coordinate 29,053 of BGZK01002191.1, read as the reverse complement.
ATACCTCTGAATACTAAGTGTCTATAGAGGCGCAGAGTTTCACCTCCGACATGCCAACACGTATGCTATGTACTACAGCAAACTATAAACTGTAATGCAAGTAATGCAGTACTGTAATATTGTGTAGTGCAGGATTTGATGCAACATGCAGCTGCGTTTTTATACTATTTTCTGCAATTTCCGGATTCGTCCTTCAACGAGTGACCAATCAGGCGGGTCGATTTTAGACCAGTCGAATTGAGACAGACAAATTGAGACGCTCGCTCGCGGGTCTTTCACACCCCTATGCTTACGGGTGCAGATACGGGACGGAGGACTTAATGTTGCCTCATGCCCGGGCGTCTTCTCGTCGGGGATACAACCCCGACGGTTCTTGTGGTAGTGGTCCCCTTTCCGGGGATCCAATCAGAAGTCTAGCTTTCGCAGGTACTGCTTCAATTTTTGTGAGGAGGCGTTTTGACGAGTTCTCTGGGGAGGGGTCGACCGCTCGGCGACCTCTCGTGCGTCGGTGTGATGTTCCGGAGGAATTCATGTGGGCCCTGATCAGCGATGTCGAACATCTGGCGAGCGATGCGCTGGATGAATTCCTTTACGGTCTCGATACAGAGGTCGCGAGCGATAACGCTATTTAAGACGTATCGACCCGCTCCCACGATCATCCGTAGAGCGATGTTCTGCAGGGCTTGGATCCTCTTCCTTTGTGATGTGGAGCAGAGTGCGTACCATGCTGGTGCCGCGTACGTTAGCCGGGAACGGATGTAGCCTTTGTATAGGGCAAGTTTGGCTCTGAGCGGTAGGTGCGATCGAAGCACTGGGCGCAGCATGCTCCGCGCGGCTCTGCTCTGGTGGATAACTTGTTCCACTTGAGCGGCCATGCGCATGGTGCGGTCAATCTGCACCCAGATATCGCACCTTAGTCTTCCATTCGACGTCCTGTCCCCGGAGTCTTAGTTTCGATGGCGTGGTACGCTGCTGGCCGGTCAGTAGGGCGGCCATCTTTGTAAGATTTATGGCGACACGCCATTTGTCCAGCCAGTTTGGCAATAGGTCGAGGACCCTCTGGGTTTTGGCCACAGCCAGGTCGGCACGACGGGATGATGCGAAGTTTGAGACATCCCGGATCTGGAAATCAGTCCTCGATCGGAAGCCGTACCGTCGAGACAGGTATGCTATTTTTAGATACCGATTTCGGGCCGTGCAGTAAAGGGCGCCGCTATTCGGCAGCCCTGAACGACTACTCTCAGCGGTTGGCGGCCCCATCTTCATGAGAACCGCCGATTTCTACGTCACATGTTCAGCATTTTGAAGGATTACAGAGTCTATACTGCATACATGCATAATGCATTTCGGAAGTAAAACTCATGCGAAGTCATATCTTTATTTACAAAATATTGTAGATTCTCTAAAGACCTTACTATTTATTTACATAGGTACATGGTGCACTATAAAATTGCACCAAAAAAGCTATGTTTCTTATTTACAAATTACGACTTCGAAACTCGTGTATATAAACTATAAGATAACTTATATGTTCACGCCGTATACACGTTGGGGTGTGAAGGTAAGTAATTTTTCATCGCGAACAATCAGAGTTAGCGAATATAAATAATATTTAGTTTATATTATTCCAGGTCAAATAGGTAAGAACTCTTATCATTTCTTTCAAATAACAAAAATCAGACAAGTCGACATTAAATTATAAGTAAAGTATACACATGATTACAGAACGATTATGATACCGTTATACGATCGGATCAAATCGTTTCCACATATCTTATATGTACACTTGCATAATAATATGAAACTCTTCTTGTAACGATAAACTTCCCAAAGTGGCCGAGCGCGTGTCATCATACATTTCCATGAATAGCCGAGCAAATCTCAAATTGTTCGAGGATAAGGATTCAAATAAGCGGCACTAAACAAGTCGCGATAGCGTGTGGACTGGCGCTGCGGGAGCGGGCGGAACGCTTTTGGGCAAAACTAAATTACCATTGCCCAAGACTACAATATTATACAAGCGCACAGTGTTAGAGTCAGTCGTTGTGATGAAACGGCTCCGCTGACATTATCGACTCAAAGTACATTTATAGGTTTTTAGAACAGAACTATTAATGAATATATATCATTGATATCATTGGAGAGATTTTCTTTAAAAAGGATTTATTGTAATATTTTGTAAACTGCTTTACTGATAAGTTCTAAAATCTATTCGGCTGTTCTTTAAAAAAAAAACACTGTTGATCTATATACGCAGTAAGCACATAAAAATCCTTTGATTTGTTCAAAAGGTAATGTAGGAGAAAATTTTTCAAAATTGTTTTTTTTTTAAATATTCTACCAACAAATTCTAAAATCTAATCAGTTGTTTATCTTTTGAAAAAAAAGACAAGGTTGATGGTTGCAACTTTAACAAAATTACTTGGTTCGTAATTTTGTCCAGATATATCGTAAACAAAAATTCGAAAAAAGAGATTTTTTTCAAAATAACACGTGGAATTCTTGATGGATTGGTATTTGGTTCTCGGCCATCTTTTTCTCTTAGAAAATTGCGTCGAAGACAATAAAGCAGATCAAAATCGAATTACGTGTGTGAAAGATATGGTTGTTGAAATATTTAAAAATATAGTTTTTAAATTCCCGCTATGAAAACTGAAAAATTTTCATAAATTACGTTAGAATATTTTTAAATTACTGTAGCGATAAGTTTCAAAATCTAGCTAGCTCTACTGCTTAGAAAGCAACGTCGATCGTTGCGTACTGCATCAAAAACGAGTTGATTTGTTTGTCAACGAAACATTCACAAAAAAAAATTAAAATTACTCCTAAAGTGCTTAAAAAAACTGCGTCGGATCCCCCAAATCAGATTGAAATCGAACAACGTATTCGATAGATATCATAGTTTAAAATTAAAAAAAATGACATTTTGTTTAAACAATTTAGATTTTTGAACTCTAAAAGTTGAAAACGTATTAAATTTATATTGTTAAGCTCATAGAGCTTGATAAAGTACAAAAATCAATCTTCTAAGTTCAAATTCAATAATTTATTGCTAAGTATACTTTAGAAGACTGAGTTTGAATGTAAAAAAGTTTCAGGATTGACTTGTAAGGTCAACTGCTTTGTCGAATTTTCGAGCTTAAAAAGCTTACAGACAAGTCTTTGAGAGAACTATATTTAGGAACTTAAAGGGCTCAAAAACACATCATCATCATCACAAATATCATAGCGGGAAGTTATAGAGATGCCGGTCAACCGTTTTACAGATTTTTTTTGTTTTGCTTTAACTGAAACCGACTCTAAGAACATTTTTTTCAATTATTTTAACAGGTTTTTAAAAACGGTTTTTATTTTCTATTTATATAAGATATTTAACATTTTATAGTTACTCAATAACTATAAATATATAAATCCTCTAGTTACTTTGCATATGGATTAAGGCATAGTTAACATAATTAGCCATAGGTGTCTCCTTTAATTTTGTATAAAAAAAAACGGAAAAGCAATTCGGATATCGAGTTCAATGGCGGTGGTAGTCATTTTTGATTCTTTACATTTTGATTTAGAGTGCAACCACTAAAATATTCTAATAAATTATTCCTATTTTTTTATAATATAAAAATTCGCATTCAATCCCACACTAAATTAATTCAGCGTATTTCTACTGTTATCGCCAAAGAGTTCTGATGTGTTTCTGTTTAGTTTGTCACATTGAAGTTATATAAATAAATGAAAATGTATAGGTGGATTAATAAATAATCTTAATTCTCTATATACTATATTTTACTAGTAGCCATTGAAGGATAGTTTCTGTCGACAAATCGGAGTATTATCCCTTAAAATCTTAAACGTTAAGGAATGCTATGGCTTCCATCATGAGGTCAGCAGGGTACGATGATGACTTCCAAACGCGAACAGTTGAATAACTACCGAAGAAAGCTCAAACACACTGTACGTGCCTGTATTATTTGAGGATATCGCTTGATTTCTCTTAGGTCTCATCATCAGATGCTGACTTGGTAACTATGGGATCACCTCCGAAAGTATATATTTTCAAACAAAAAATAATTTTCTAAATAGGTCCACAATCGACGAAGTTTTCGCTGAACATATATAAAAAATCTAGAAAAATGCGAATGTCACTCGCACCCTCAGGGTTTCGTACAAAATTAATTATTTATGTAAATATTCCATCCATCAAGGGTCTCGATGGTTTTTCTCTGATTTTAAACCGATACTAGCGAGATATTGGTGCCAGGAATTTTGAAAATTTAGCTTTTTTGTTCAAATTTTTAAAAGTTTTGTATTTTAAATATCGAAATTTTTAAAAACCTGAAGTTTTCCGGGTAGGAAATTACAAAATGTTATTCTATATGTTTATCTAAAGCACGACGTATACTTCAATAATTTTAATGTAAGTCTACAATCACAATTTTTAAGCTATGACATAGCTTCTATCGCGGGCCTTGAGCGTGGAGACCGAATCCAGAAATTCCGTAACGACAATAACCTAACACCCCCCACTCCGACTGGCACAGCGGTGATACTTTTTACTTTTGTCATCTATCGATGAATAGCAGAACTTTCAATGACTTTTTTGAAATATCACGCTTGTCTCTTAAGTTCAGCGACTCGCCTCTAGGTGGCATTGGTTATATCGGCGTTACTGCGCATGCGTAATCCCCCTCTTCGCCCCGCAATCTGGTGGCTCATGCCTGCTTAGAGTTTCGGCGTTAGGGTACCTCCTCAAAAAAAATACTGCATAAATAAAATAAATAAATAATTATAATTGCATAAGTTGATAAAAAATACTATGCAATAGCTTTACCGCGGCAGTCCCCGAGTGCTACACGTGTTTTTTTCATATCATATAACTACACATTTTGTTCAGATTTTTTCCTTTCATTGTGCTGTGAGACCCTTGTTCTTTCCAAATTTCATGATTCTACGTCAGTGGGAATTATCTATAGGTTTTAATTTCCTTGCGAGTACGAAAATAGGCAGCATAAACGATCGTATCTTTTGATTTCGTTGATTTAAAAGTTGGATTTTTTTTCACAGCTCCAAAGGATTGCAAATCTTAGTATTAAACATAAATGTCAACTTGATACCTTCACGCGTTTCTGATAAAAAGGGTTTTGAAAAAACAGGCAGATAGATAACAAAGTGATCTATCAGAATTCCTTTTCTCCTTTTGAGGTGCGAAAACTCTAAAAATATATGCAGACAAACACAGAAAGTCCTCTCTTTGAAGTCGATTAACAATATCAACTCAGTACACCGATCAAATGTCAACAACGGTCGCAGGTGGTTCTTCGATTTCTAGCCGTCTCGATAAAGTAACTCATTAAATCGAAAGTGTAACGCCCATAAATCGCAAAAGTAACGGTACGCCGAACGTTGGAAGTCGCGGAAGGAGGCGCGCGATCGGGAGGGCGGCGCTCGAGGCATTAATGAGAGGGGTCGAGCGAACCCGCGCCCCGGGCGAAGCTAATTTAATGAGGGGCCCATCCGCTGCGTCGCCGGTTAATTAATTGCAACGTCGGCGCGTACGACTGCGTTCGCCGCCGCCCGCGCACTCCGGTGATCGTCGAAATTATTTTACATAATGATATAAACAACTTCTGGAGGTCTTTGATTATTGGTAAAATATCTAATGAAGGATTGAATCAAAATGATATTATATTGGTTGAATTATTTGATCCTGCTTATTTATTATTGTTGGAACACATTTTAAGATAAAGTAACTATCAAACCTAACGAGTCGTTGATGTGAAATGTAATTAAATAAATACTTCATTAGCGAGTATATGGTACTTCTTAAGGTATTTTGGTAAGGTTTACAATGCTGAAAATTCAACGTGAACTATTCACTATTCAGTACTGCAGGTAAAAAAGTACAGATTTATACAGCAATACGAGTTATACACAATAAATTATATTAGCGTTAAATAATAGTTAATTCAGAATGTTACATGATCCACCAAACACTTTTCCTTGTAACCCACTATGACATATGTTCATGAAAAACAGATATAAGTTCTGTTTCGTGTGCATTGCTAAATAAATTGACAATATTATGCATTCTAGTGTATCAACAAAAGTAAGTATGTATTCTACATGATGACAAGGAAATAAAATAATTTACTTTAGGTAAATTCAGTCTATCAATAACTACAAAAACAACAAAAAATTGTATTTTATTTATTTTAGGTACAATCTTCTTGTATTTGATGCGAAAATACTCCTTAAACCTTCTCGCTTATTTGAACTTTGACTCCTTATACTTCGCAAAAAAAATCATCTCATAGAATATAAACATCTTGTCTTATGTTGCATACGATGTAAAAAGGGTTGCGATCTACCTTCAACGCCGATGTACGTCGTCTCGCAGTTTTTGACAGAAGTAAAGGCTCGCCGTTTAATTATATCGTTTATTTTATATTTAGTAGTCGCGTAAATAGTATTTCTCTCTTCGATACACCCTCTGAATTATTCGCTATATTGTGTGTTTATATCAGTAAAAGTCTTAAGTGTTAAATGTGTTTCCTGGTTTGCCGCTACCGATCTCAAATCCTGGACTATCGAGGTAAGATACACCACTTGTAATAAAACAAACAACCCCAAATAGAGAAACAGAAACCCTAAAAAAAAGAACATAAAAGGAAATACACGTTAAGCAGTAAAAATCTACATCTAGGCGGGTACCAATTTAGCGTACACAAAATACTCGACATAAATATATCTTAAAACAACCGCACGTCGCGTCGTTTCGCTTCATAGAAATACACATTCGTTGTGTTGTTACCTAAGAGCGGAGGCACCAATTTATTAGGAAAATTACACGTATGTCTCTCCTCTACCTCAGCGGAGTGAAACGCTCCATGGTTCACCTTATGATCGCGAAAGTATGCTGAAATACCCGAATATGTGGCAAGCGACTAAACTGCTAGAGTATTTATGCATAATATACGTTAGTAATATAAGAAAACATTAGACTACACGATAAAACGTACTGACAGGTTTTACGGATGAAAATTTGCAATTTTCAACCGTAAAACCGACTTTCTGAATACATTGCAGTAGCGGATTTATTATTTATATACACTACAGTTTTATAGTAATGGTAATATATATCAATTAATTCATGCATTGCAATTCATACACGTTATGTCTATGGGTATCCGTAAAAGAGAAACGCATGTTTTCGATTGCAGAAATGTTTGAAAAACTTTGTAACAAACATAGTTCTTGTTCTTAGACGAATAACGATTCTTTAGCAACATCGGACTAAACGCAACACAACCGGAGATGGTGGATCTCTTTTAGGTAAATTTTACCTTGACGCTTGCACTGGGTGAATTCAACGGGGACAATCTGGAATACGGCTAATGGAAATAACGCGGGGCCCAGAGCTGATAGCGTGGAACACATTTCCTTTGCGGGAATGCCGAGGAAACCCTTATCATTTAACGAATCCCGACTCGATAAAGTCCGGTATTAAATTCCGGGAAATTTTAGTAATCTCAATTCCAAATATTACACGGAGCTCGTCGATCATATCTCGATCTGCTGTCGTAATATAGCTAATGCGAAAATCTGTGTTAATCAGAAAACGGTAGTTTGGATGATTTCTAAAATCATCTTCAGTCAAAGTTATCTTCTTAAGAAAAAATAATAACGAAGTTACAAAAATAAATTTACTTTTAAAATTTGAGCTCGATTAACTATATAAAAAAAATTACCCATTTTTGGGTTTGTTTTTGGAACGATGACAGAAAACATATAATGAAGATAATACAGGCACCAAAATCAACCTACTTCAAAGGCTGTAGATCAAACTTTTATTGGAAGACGGTGTATTTTTTTGCGTTAAAAAGCTGTAATTGTTGCTTTCTTAAGCTTTTTTTTTGTTATACCATATCGTAAAAATAAATTTTATTTTTACCTTTTTATTATTTTTTCTCTTTTACTTTTATACGTTATTGATAAAAAAATTCCTACAAATTGAAATTGGTTCCATTTCTATTTGCGCTTTTAAGTTAAAAACTGAATTGTTCAAAAGAAATCCAACCTCAAAAAATCCTTAAACTAAAAATTAATCATAATATTTTTAAAGTCTAACAGAAATTGAAACATAAACCTATTAAATAATTACATATTCACAATACCTACTTAATCAATTTTTTTTTTTTGAATCGATATCAGCCAATGGAATGGAAGTTTTATATTTAATTAATAATAATATTATAAGTTAAAATCTATTTTATAGGCTTCAAATAATATTATTGATAACCTCTCAGTTTTAAAGTTTTTTTGAAGTCGGTTTTTATGATAGTTCTTTTTTTGAAAAATTTGTTTAATTTTTTTAATGGCCATAATTATTTTTTGTGTTATCAATTATATTTCCACTACCTACTTTCTCGTTCCATCCTCAATGCAAAATGTAATATATAATACTCAACGATACAAAACATATCGGCCCAAACTCAAGAAGTTCACTAGTAGGCCCTGAAAAGTTATATTGTCCACCTCCTAGCTTCATCATCAGAATTTTCATACAAAATCTAATATCTAATGTACAAGACTCGTCAAAACAAGCTGAATCAGCCCAAACTTTAAGGGTTTATACTACGTAGATGTTCGACATTTTTTGAGGTTCTGAAATGGTGCTTTTATATAATAATAATAACAGATAAGGTACATTAAGATTAAATTTTAAGTTAGGATTTCTTGTGACAAACAGGAGGGTCAATGGCGAATATGCATGTTGCATGTTTTTACATGTTGCTTGCTTTAAATGTTGGATTTCCATAAAGTTTCGAATATTTATAAAATCGACATATACATTTTATTTCACTCTTGTAATAAGTAATGAAGGGGCGTCTAAAAGGAAAAAAAAACAAGAGTAATCAATAAAATTCTATTTCAATGTAGACGAAGTTATTCAACTTTAAAACCCCGAAGAGTTCTCTAATACTACTGAAACCATCTAGTTTTAGTTTAATTATAGTACTGAAAAATAAAGACAGTTATCAAAATTCTTTATATATGTATATAAATTATATTTCATCATCAAATGTGTTTGTCTCCAGCACAGAGTCGGGTAAATCGACTTATACTTTTGTAAAGAGACAAAGCACACTGTAGAGTTTCGACTATGAACCAATATACCCATCCCAACAAATATATGGTTTTTTGAGTTACCAATTTTTGGTATTATGACATACATTAAACCTAAAAATGCAAATCATCACTACTATAAATAAGGGTCCATCACATTATTCAAATATTAATTGTTCGGCCGGTACGTTCGGCGAAAGATCGACACACGGAACAAATGAAACGCGGCCCTTTAGCGGCGGAAATTGCCGAGTTGCAATTTGATAAAACCCGTATAATTAAAAACGGCAGTGTTGACGGCGGTGTTAATGCGCGAGCGTGAGGTAAACATTAACACCGCTCTAGTGTGCGTATGTTCTATACATTTTTTTACATCCCTATTTCAATGTATCAAATAAACGCTAATTACAGCGAATAATTTTCAATTATTTTGGGAAACACGTTTCGAGTACAATTTTTTTAATACTATTATGACATGAAGATCGGGAAAAAAGGTTTTTTTTTTATATTTTATAAACAAATTCAAAATAATCTTTCATCATATATTATTTGCATTTAATTACAAATGTATATGTCATTTTATTTAATGACTTATTGCCATTTTATAGGCAGTGACGTAATTCCATTACTGATGAAATTTTGGAATTACTGATACAAAAACTGCGACAAGTAGTCTTGACAGCCTCTCTTGATGTTAACACCACCTGAAGAATTTCAAAGACACCGAAATAGGTGAATATCTGAGGATGCAAGATCAGAGATATATGGTGCATGGATTAACACTTCCCAACCAAACTTCCAATATTTGCGGAGTGGCTAATGATGTGTGTGGTCTGGCGTTATCATAGTGAAAAATCACACCTTTTCTGTTGATTCATTCCGGCCGTTTTTTTTTTCTACTTCTTGCTAAAGATCTGAATTCATGGGTATGCCCGTCGGTAAAAGCTTGTAATGAATAATGGTCTTCCAATCCCACCACACACATAACATCAACTTATTACAAATTAATCCGGGTTTTGCTATAAGCTGTGAAGCTTGCTTTCCTTTTGACCATGATCTCTTTCGGATGTTCTTGTTTTAGGTAATCCATTTTCCATCACCAGTGACGAATCTTTCCAAAAATGGTTCGGTTTCATTACACTTCAATAGAGAATTGCAAATGAGTACACAATTCATTAGATTTTTTTCAATAAGCTCGTGTTGGACTTCAGTATTGAGCTTTCTTGTATATCCAACTTTTTTCAAAACTGTTTTGTAACCAATACTCAGCCCTTCAGTTATGTCGTAAGAAGTAATATGCCGATCTTGCTCTACTTTTTCCAAAACTGCATCGACTTAACCGTAACAGATCGACCAGAGCGACGTTCATCTTTGACATTAAAATTACCGGACTGAAAACGCTTGAACCGGTTTTGTTCTACTATCACCGACACTGCATTAGTTCCATAAATGTCACAATTTTTTTTTTCGAGGCTTATTTAGCTTTTTTCCCTTTTCCGTAATAAAACTTCAAAATGTATCGAATTTCTACGTTAGGTTCATTCATTTTTTGTGGACAGAAAAATGACGGGACACCGTTTTTACTTTTTATTTTTGTTTTTTAAAATGTCATCTATTTAAAAGTACTAAAACAAGCCAGATACAAACAACACAACCAAAGAGATTTTACTGCAACTTTTTACTTATAAAATACGAAAAATTTTTTTCCCGACCTATTGTAATTAATATAGTTACTAAAGAAATAATTGCGTAAACAATTATTTTATAAGTTTATCTGACAATAGTTGACGTAATATTTTATTCTTAACCCTCAAACGCACACAACCTAACAAGTGAGAATTATTTATATATATTTAAAATTATTATTTCAACAGTTTTTATAAAACGACTATCGGCCGTTGAGCGTTTTCAAACACGTAGGCACTTGTTGCGCTATCCATCGATTCGAATGCCATTATTTGAAAAAAAGAATTAAAATTTTCACATGTACTTATACAACCTTGAATTATTTGGAACAAAACTGAAATTGTGGCATTAATTAACCAAAACTTTGAATTATTTGAAATAAAATTGAAATTGTCGCATGCATTAATCATAACCTTGAATTTTTTTGATTATAAAATATTTCGCAGGAGCGTCGATTATTCTAATTATTTTTCAGAAATATATAACGCATATTTATAATGTAGAAAACAAATTGTCATCATTGTCGGTTCATTGGTTGTTTCACAAACGTTTTGCGAATGTCGAATTTAGATACAATTCAATAGTGTCCATGAATTTTCGTTTTAAGTCTTATCGACCGCACACCGAATTTCGGCAATAAGTCCAGAGCCACGTTTATTGTCGAGGTGATAAGTTTGTGAGCCTAGCGATTGTCGTGCCGTCGACGCGCGCGCGGCGAGCCCTCGGATTACGGCTACTAAATATTATTTACAGATCCTATTAATGTATTAACTAGGCGAAGGGTCGTGCGGCAATAATTTGACCCGTTTACGTGAAGTTCCTCTCCCACAATACGGTGTTAATCAATTCACTTTAGAGGACCCTTCAAAGCTTCACACGTAATTTTAGTTCAACGAGTTGCCGTCACGACCAGGCAGGCGCCTTTGCCCTCGCACTGTGTCCACGTATGCGGCTATACATCGCCTCTATACATGTTCGCACGTGAAATTGTTTCGGGTTTGATAGACGATATCAGGGTTTGCTTCAGTGAAAACCGTTCTATTGCGTGTCGGACCACAAGCAATGTAGGGTTCCTTAGGAATACGGCTACAAGCACACCAAAATGTTTTATATGAGCGCTAAAAAGTGTTCATACCCAACGGACATAACTAAATAGAAAGTAAATAAAACGGTTTATATTTAGTGATCAATTATTTTAATTTTTATCAGAAATACGTGTATATATAATGTATAAATAAGGTACGTAAAATTTTTGTGTCTTTGTATATTTAACGTCTAATACGTGTGAAAAATAAGCAAATTATTTATGAATTTTAGCATTGTGTGAATGCAATAGAACTTTTATAGCCTACCTCTTTTGAAATGCCTCTATCTGTATACAAACAGCACACAAGAACAAATAAAACTTATCGTAAGCCATAGAAGTGAAACATAAAAAAGTAAATTGTTTCCACGGTTGTCTTCTCTATAGTTTGTTTATTTTTATCAACTTGACATAGCTCTTACACTGGTCAAATCTAAAATTTTTTACAGTTTCGTATTATGTGATAATTTCTATATTTATGAGGATTTCTTTTAGTATAGTGCTCAACAGTAAAAGGGAACAGGAAACACGTTTGTAGAGAATCCACATTTTCTTTAAATATTACTTTACAAGAAATCGACTTTCGATTTTAATTTGAAATACGCAAAAATACTTTCGGCTCATACGGTCTCTTTTCAGACGATAACGACATTGTCATTCGAAGATCAAGTATCGGGAAAATAAGGAAATTAAAATCCAGTAAATAATGGAAACAAAAACTTATTTTTCTTTTCTTAGAATTTCATTCATATCGAATTAAAACGAAATTTGCAATTGTAACAGAATATTAAATATTTTTAGATCACTCCCGAGACGGAACTCTACGTATTTCGAAAGCCCAAAACATCGTTAACCTAATTAAATATATTATTCACCACAAGGGCTTACAAAACAAGCATTATAAAAGTTCAAATTATGTCACCTATGCCGGTCCAGGAAACGCAAGTAGAGAAAATTCGGCAAGACGGTTCTAAAAGCTTTTTTTTTAATGAGATCACAGATGACATGGTGGCAATTACGTCCATTACGATTACGTCCATTGTGATCTCAATAGAAATCTCCCGTAATAATCCGTATATTAAATCAATGCAATAATACTCATCTCTAAGAGCTTGCCTTTGACACACTTCTTGAACTGTCTAAATATGTAAATACAAGAATTTATTTGTATATAGGAGTCCCAAAAATGTGAATCTGTCGTTTGAACTTCTCATTTTTCTATTAATTATATACATATAAATTAAAATTGTATAAATAAAGAATATGTTACTTTACTGCACGTAATATAATCTGAATGTAATTTTCTTTAGCTTTTAAAAAAAAAAAGGATAATATCTTAATATTCAAATGAAGATTTCGAGACTTCGCGCCGTATGTTATACTGTGTATAGGGCATTATTTAAATGCTGTTCTTTTTTTTTAAACTGTATCGTCACACAAATATATATATATAATGAATACAATACGTTAGTAACCATTTTTATTGCTCGAGACAAACCCTCAGGTAAGGCATCACGTTAGAATGCAATAAATAGTGCAGAGCAATCCTATTAGGGTCGTCCGCGGCCCGCGAGGGGCATACACATCGCCGTTAAGGGCTCGATGTCGCGTTCACGGCGCACTATCGGTAACGACGCCGAATACCGAATGAACATTATCTAAGTTCGGCTTACTCGATGACTGAGTGTCTTTAAATCTCATTTGTTAGCGGGCGCGCTGTGCGTGTATACAGTGCTGCATCTTAAACGTTCGGACATATTTATAGCTTAACTATTTATGAATGTGTTACACTTATAATTAAATTATGTGAGGACGAATAGACTTTAGATTATCTTGTAGAAGATGTAACTAAATTCTACTTTTAGAGATTAAGCCTGATTTCTTTTTATTTTTTTTTTAAATTTTGCATTTTGCGAAGACAAAATGTGGCAAGTAATTTCATATATCAAAGATATTACCTATCCGAAATTTTTCATCAAAATGAAAGAACTATAAATATAAACAAAAAAAAGGTACGATTTCATAAAATTTCGTTTTACATCAATATCGTAAGTAAGTATATCATTTTTCAAACTAATGGACAAGCTTGAAAATTTTGGAATGTCATCTAAAGGCGTTTTGAAATCTTCATGTCTACATAAATACCGATAAGTGTAGAGGCATGACATTTAGGGATGGCTCATAAATTACGCAAAGCGGCACGGACGGAAGGAATTCGGTGTTACTTGAATAAGAGTGACACAGAGGGAAAGTGCTTCGCCATTTTGTTACCTAACGTTTGGGAAACGCGTAGATTTGAAGAACTGAAAAGGCTCATTCAGCGTATTAAAACGTTTTCAAGCCGTTTTCAAAAAAAATACTGACCTTTAGATGGACCTAGCCAGTATTTTACATTCAAGTTGTGAGCAATGTTTTACCTAATAAAAATAAGATAATTTTGAAGTGACGAGTATACGAGAATCTATTGATAGTATGATATATATATACCTATGCTTTACGAATGTAATCAAATTACCAAAAAGTTTTAAAACCACGATCACGAATAATTTTAGACCATGAAAGTAAACGATTTCTTAAAAGGCCTTTACATTATGCAGCTGTCTCGATCGATGAGTCGTACGATGTATTCTTTGCGATTATTCCAACACGTGTTTACTCTTGTACATGTAAAATACAACTTATTCACGAACGCACGGCAATTCACTGATCTGCACGCACTTCAAAAGAAATGGCAATGCATACGAATTGTAACTTCACACTGCATGCACTTCACACACTGATGAAGTATGATGCCTCATCATACACAATACACCGCAAGAACTCTCACAAATTCACACATATCAACAAATATTGTAATCCAAATTTGTGATTTATGAGAACGTTATGTGGGTCGTAACGACAAAAATTTAGACCGTGCGACAGTCGTAAGAGTCGTGTACGATTAGTGGGACGGTTTTATAATGTAAAAAGCCCTTTAAGCGTATCAGTTTGAGCATCAGCACAACCGCCGCGTACAAAGGGCGCGCGGCGATCGAATCCCGCGACGCGAAAAACCGCAGACCACGATCCCTTTCCTGCGATCCTCTTGTTGCTTGTTTATGTTATTAGAGAACTTCCTATCTAATTCCCAAACAGAAAATCGCGTCTGTTTTACCAGTTTTATGGTATTAATGAAGTTATAAATTTCCTCCGAAGGAAACATTAATTTTCATGCAAAAAAAAAAAAATAGAAGAGACTAATAAATATGAGAACTTCCATGAATATGAAGCGCCCCTTTTGTGAATGCTTGTATTTAGAACACAAATGTTACTACATTAGTACTGGGTTATTAGATAAAAAAAGACTAAACTTTACAAAAAATAACGACTTCAAAAAGTCCTATTAAAAAGTTAATAACAACAATTTCTAATGCTTATTGAGGAAATTTAAACAAGTCAAATTATTATTGATTAAATATTCACAATACTTACTTAATAGATTATTTTTTTGGATTCGGTGACACTATAGGTGACTATAGTATTAAGAGTATCCCTCGATTTCCCCGGGGTCCCGTTATCAGATCATAATTTGGTGACAATGGGGCCACTTTGCAAGTATACTTTATCAAACAAAAAAAATAATTTTCGAAATCGGTTCACAAATGACTACACACGACAAAAATACATACGAACCTCCTTTTTTGAAGACTTAATCTATCAATATATGTACATAATATAATAAACGCAAAGAAATATGACAGGTTTTCTAAGTTTTTATACGAGCTTACGCGATACGGAGAAAGAAATATAAGGAAGCGGTATGGAAATAATAAAATCCCAGCTTTCTTATTGGTATTTATTCTGCTTCATTGGAGTGAGCACTCGGGCATTTTGATATATTTCGCTAAACAAATAAGTAGCCAAATGAAAAGTGGAGCGCGCAACAACGTACGATCACTGAAATTTCTCTTGTAATAAACCTGAACAAATCAGAATCGGCAACGTGCAAAGAACATTGCGTAACAGAAAACAAAGACGTGGAGTGTAGAGACAATAACTTCAGACTGTTGGAATTTAGATAATGATATTGTTTTTGATATCTGTCTCTATTAAGTTTAACGAAATGATTACAGACTCGTGCTTCAATAATATATTTTTCTCTACAAATTATGACTTTTACGAAAATAAATCTTAAAATTAGACATTTTTTTCGAGTAGTAAATGTAGTACCGATCCATGTCAAAGCAAAAAGATATAAATCTATCTACAAGGTACATATTTATAAAGTTAACTGACCGATATCAATAACTAGCATAGTTTTTGGTCGACGTGTCTTTCAGCGCTGATCGACTGATGTGCAATACATGAACGTCAGTGAGATAAGATCTCGAAGAGCAATAATGTTACAGTATTCCCGTTCCTATTATTTTTCCATTAGTCCAAAACTTCACGAGCAATAACATTCATGTGGAGGGTTTCGCCGTTGAAATAACTACACGGGGAACGCCAAAAGTTTTGCACTCCAGCCTGGTAATAAATGTTTAAATATGGAATATTACATTTTTCACAAACAATACACGTAACTAATGTTTTTTTTTTAAGGACAATCACTTGTTAATGTTAATTTTTTTTTATTGCAAATAAAAGTTCGACGCTTGCCTGCAACATGCAGTATGCAACCCACCGCTGACCCTCGTTTCTAGTCTTCCACTACGAAGCCTCATGCAACGAATTGAATATTGATTTCAGAGGATTGACAGATATCGAACATCTAAGCAAGTATTAATTGTTTATTTATTTTAGTCCTCTAATCGTGATATTGTTAATTCTACGTACAGTGGAGCATCGATTAACCGAATGTCGCTTATCCGGACGACCGCTTATCCGAACAGTAGTTCGGGCGGGGTCGACACCCCCTGTCCCGCGCGTGCCCCGCTCGCACCTCCCGCGCTGCAGTTTTCGCGCACTTGTCGCGGCTCGTTCGCTTGTTATTGTACGCGTATGTCACTTCCAAGTGACCGCTTGTCGATATTATACTAAATTTTGTCGCGTGAAAGTAAACTCTCTATTTAAAATGCAATATACATATAGGTAGTTCGATTATCCGGATAATACCGGTTTCCAAACACCCAAGTCCCCCAATTAGTTCGGATAATCGACGCTCCACTGTACGTTTCATAAGAACTAGGCACATCATGGGTTAATATTATATTGCAATAATGGGAATAAAAGTGAACCCTGCGTGGATACTAGACAATCGAGGTAACAAAGCAATGAAGTAGGCGCTCTGGACCGTTTGGAAGGACACGTCAGCGCGAAGGTAAGCCCCCGCTAAATAGGTAATTTTGCCTTATGTCCGTTTTCAAAACGTTTCAAAATGTTCATGGTGTTCAAAATGTTTGTTTTGAAGAACTCGCAATAATTTGATATTATTTGTATGGTGCGACTGGTAAGGCATTATTCATTACGAGCTTTTTACCGCCGGTCAAAAATATCAACTCGGATCTCTACTGTCAACAGCTGGTGAGAATTAAGCACGAAGTAGAGAAAAATCCGTCGGAATTGATCAACCGAAAGGGTGCGGATTTTTCACTATGATTACGCCAGACCACACACATGTTTAGCCATACAGCAAATATTGAGAAAGTTTGGTTAAGAAGTGTTGATGGATCCACCGTATAGCCCTGACCTTGCTTCCTCCAATTTTCACCTGTTTCGGTCTCTAAGAATTCTTCACGTAGTGTTAGATTAACATCAAGAGAGGACTATCAAAACTAATTGTCGGAGTTTTTTGATCAGAAGTCCCAAAATTTCTACAGCAATGAAAGTATGTCACTATCTACAAAATGGCAACAAGTTGTTAAACAAAATGGCATATATATAATTATTATAATTAAATGTAAATAAAATATGATGAAAAATTATCTTGAATTTGTCTACAAAATACGAAAAAACTTTTTCCCCGACTTTATACGACAACATCGTTATTTACCTTAACCCTTTTCAGTCATCGTCGCCTGTTATCACCAGCGGTCATGTACGCTATGTGGATTACGGCCAAAATATATCCTGAATGCGAAGACGTGCATCAGAAATCGTAGAAGTCTGATCTCGCATGCAATGTTGGATCGAAGCGCAACAAATGAATAACATTCCTTAAATACATAATTAGAACTAGCGGATATTAACAATGTATTAAGTTCTTTGGAAACATTAAATCCTAAAATTTTACAAACAGGCTTGAAAAACGTAGTCACATCAATTAAATAAACAAAAAATTAGTATTTCTTTTATTTATTTGTCTATTAGATATAAGTTTCGACTGATAATATTTTATTTCATATATCTTATGGAATCGATCATGCATCTTTCCGCAAATACTCAAAATCTCCTTTTTTTAGAACAACTTTGCCAAAGAAATATCATTGAAATAGCCGTTCCAAAGAAAAATAGCTTAGAGCGTGTTCTAAAAATATACGATGTTCCAGCCTTATTACCTTGCTGAAGGTAGTGTGTCACGCCGCGCTCCTCTAGCTAAGCTCAAAGCGTGTTCACAAAGTCCGGTAAGTCTCGAGCTGGCGATCGCGCGTGACGCCGCTTCCCCCTAGCTCAGCGTCAAGCGCGACCTCGTACGATCGTTGAATTTCCACGAAAATTTATGTATTTTCTTATAAGTGTTACGTTTAAGATATTAATGTTTTTGAAACTAAGACTGTGTGTGTTGAAGTGTTTAATAACAGTTACCGCTATGGAATATGCAAAAACGATATATTATTGGAGAGTATGCAGAGGTGTCATTGCTGCGGCTCTAAGATTTTAGAGTGAAACTTACCCTGACAGTCAACAATCTGCGAGTCCGCAAATAATATTGCGTGCTGTGAATCGTATAAAAGATAATTTGCTTTGTTTGCCTTGTTTGATTAGAGGTGAGTGGAAGACGTAGAAAATCAGAGATTAATGTAATAATACCTGCGGCAGCTTTTACATCCAAGTTCGTCACGTGCCCGGGCAGGCTGCGCAGCGCACGGCGCGCGGTCGCCCGGCATGGCGCTCGTGCTAGCAATCTAATCGAGCATTTAGTAGGGTTAAGTCTATATTATTTACACGCATATTTGCTATTACATTTTTTGTTATAGTTGTTTTGGCAAAGTTGTTCTAAAAAAGGAGGAGATTATGAATATTAGCAAAAAGATGCATAATCGATTCCATCCTGTATATTGGATCAAGATTTGTATAAAAACAGGGCGTATGACACACTGCCACAATTCATTTTTACCATGGAGTTATGAACTATTATTACCGTGGCCTCCCTGAGTTGACATTTTCATAACTCTATGATTTTTATATTGAAAATCTTACAAACGACCTAAAGTACTCTACGTGACACCTATGTGAAAACGGCTTATAATTTGAAACCACCAGGTTTTTTTAATCCATTCTTTTACCATAAAATTATTGGCATCATATTCTGTGGTCATACCATTTTATAGGTTCAATGAGAGCCGAAAAGACTATAGCCACCTTTCCATGGAAAAGTATTCCCCTTTTTAGAGCTCCGAACCGAAATAACAAAAACGGAACCTGTACAGTTTCGCTATGTCCGTCCGTCCGTATGTCACAGACATTTTACTCAAAAACTACAAGATGCATATAGATGTTTTTCATAAGCAGCTACTTAATTTAGTAGTTAAATAATAAAAAAATATATTTCTAGGGGAGGACTACATACATGTAACAGAAACTGAAAAAAAATCTTTTCAGCAAACATCAACGTGCGACACATACTTCGACAGTTCTTTTAAAAACACTTTAAGGTTTCTAACGAAAACAGCATAAATTATATCCCCCCCTTTTGTTTTTTAATACGTACGTCAAAAAAAAATATGAAAAAAAATGATATAGGTAACGCTTAATAAATACTTTCAAAGAAACATATTTGGATATACCGCATAAGCATGATCAGATATACCGCACACTGAACATGGTCCTACATGCTCTTGGCCGTTTTCTAGTGTGTTATAATAATGAACGTAATATATTACATTTTTTTTCTCTACATCATATAATATTTATAGAATATAATATTGATTTGTGGGATTTACTAATGCAAATAAAAAAAACGTATGTGTACATAATTTCATAGACTTTTTTATGTAACAGAAACTAAATCATAAAAAAGTAAAGTGTATTTTGACATGTTCATCGTTCTCAGGCTGAAAATAATATGACACGAAAAGTAGAAGAACCCTCAGCACCCTATTTTCACCACCCTAAAACCTAGACGTTAAATTGACAAATGTTATAAAAAATGTCTATATACAATATTTTAATCGAAAAATTTAAAATAGAGTACAGTCGTACCGAACGCTGTTGAATATCTGATGTTACGTATAATTAGTTGGTGATGCTAAAAATATTTTTCAGTGCATATTGGAATTGTTTTGATATACGTTTTCGCTTGTTTTGCGATTTTAACCGTTTTTTTATTTTTATGAGTATGAATTTAAAAACTTTACTATACGAAATTATATTTTTGGAGATTTCTTTTTGTGTTACGAATGTAAGTGATTTTTTGTTTACTATAAATTTTGTTGAACAGTCTAATAACGATTACTAATACTACATGAATAGAGGAAAAACACGTTTTCAAGCAAACAACAGTAGGCATTAATTTCTTACTGCCCATACTAGTCAACATTTTAGTGGAAATTGAACCAAATACGTCTGGCTTCTTAAGGGATTGTCTTATCCGCTAGATCATCGCCGTATTCGTTGTTTCATTAAACATATATATACTTATACAGAAACTCCCCAAAAAGAGTAAAAATCGACGATATTCGTCAATGTAAATTTATTTTCAGGGATCATTCAGATGTAAATTGCAATCTATGGAACCATGTGTTGATAAATCGATGAAATTGAATCCTCAACAGACGATGATCGTAAATATTGAATCATACATAGAGAAGCAGAGCCATCTTGTCAGAGGCAACATCACTTTACTTCAACCCGGTATGGACTATAGGGTAATGTGTAGACTTTGCTTACTTAATCAAAGACATTAATTATTAATATCAACGTCATCTTTGTTAATATTATTTTAACTCCTCATTGAATTACTTTCGACAAAGAAAGAAAGCATTTATTATGACATTAAAAATATAGTGTAAAAAAATAAGAATAAATAAAAGGAAAATATAGCAAGTGTAATATGTTAAACTTAGAGCAAAAGAACATCAATTAGGAAGATTTTTTACCACACAACAAGCGGCTTATCGCAAAAAGTAAGTATGCACACAATGGCGCTGATTTTCAGCCTATTCTTACTCGGATCATAAGCACTGTTAAAGAATATACGTTTACGTTTAAAATGAAATAATAAATACGATGAAGTACATTATAAAGACGGCTTTCAAAAAAAATCTAAAACTGTCGTACGCCCAACTTTAATGCCCTGTATTTCTTTTGAAGGAATTTGTCGTGTATACATTCAGCCTTGGGCCACCGTTTATGGCCCAAGGCTGATCGTGATCCAATCAATAATTGAATAATGATCATATCGCAGCTTAAGAAATTATAATTCTAATATTGTCTTCTAGAAATTTCCTTAGTCTGCAAACGGTCTTCGAATGATATTGATTCTCTCATCAATATGTTCATTATATTGTAACTGGGAATCAAGAGTTGAATCAAAATTTTATACAAGCATCGAAAAAACTTTGGAAAGGTGTTATAATTTCATTTGAGATATATCCATTTAATAAATGCATGTTGTTAAAATAACTATATTATACTGCTAGTAATATTCAATGTTAACCAGCTATTACACTTAGTTTAATTGAATACATAATGGACGAAAATAACGAAGGGTAAAGATAACTATATCGAAATACAAACCATACATACAATCATAAAGTACTTAAGAATCGCTTGAGGGTCGTAACATATTCTTTATTCTGTGGTTCATGTTACAAATTAAGACACAATCATTCCAGTCTGCCATTTTTTGACCAGGTTCTTTGAGTTCTAAAAATGAATCCACCATATTTTGAACTAATTTTTTAAGCACATTAATAACACATTAACCTGTTTCAAATTATTATTTATTATTACATCTCGAACAGCTGGATCTGACAGCTTACAAGCTGGAAAACGGAAAATTCGTGAAGAATTTTTTAGCACGAAACTTACGCTGCCAGCAAGGGATCACGCAACAGCTCTACACGTTACTAAATATTACATTTCAAAAAAGAAGCTGCACATATAAAACGGTATCGTATAATAACTATGTATGTTTTACTTCCTTTTTGATTCTGATCTATTTTTAGTCTATTTAAATAGAATTTTTATAAAAAAAAACTACCGCTAAATTTTTTAGTGGTAACCTTACATAATTCTATAGTGGTTCATATAATATCACTGTCTGTATAATTTCAAAATTATAGATATAAACACGGCGAGTTAAAAGGCTGTGACATACAAATGAACGGACAAACGGACCGCCGTGATGAATGTAATGGGGTTGTATTTTTTTTTCCTTTTTTACCCACAGAACTCTAAAAACTTAATTTTTAATTTAATTAATTCCAAGAGATAACACAATCAATACATAGTTACTTTTTTTCCTTTATTTACGAAGCACTTGTGTCACCAATAAATATAATTTCCTCTAAAAATAATTCATTCTGTTACTGGTTCCTTTATATCACTTTCTTTATATTCGTTCACGTTGCTTTTTGACATTTAATCTCGTGTCGCTCACACGGCACGTAGGCCAAAATCAACGACATGAAAGATGTTCTAAAAACTGTTAACATTAATAAAAAAGTTATTAATACTAATATTTTCAGACACGATAAGCCATTGAATTTGGCCAATATTTTAAACTATGATTGCGACTTGCGAATTGCGACAAAAGGAAGATGTTTATACTTTAAAAAATACATTAATAAGTAAAACATCGTTTTAATGTATGTAAAATGGGCTGTTTAATGTTACATTTACTACAGCATTATAACTATATATATCACAGCAGCCGTCACAGAAATAAACGCTTCGACGTACCGATGAAAAAGGCGCGAAAATAATTACGAAATTTACCAAAGCGGACCAAATCCGCTCAGTAACGTACAGACCTCTATACACTACTCAGCGGATTCAGTCGGTATAGATATAAACAGAACACTATGTACCTATCGTTTTCCAAAAACATTAAACCACCAAATATTAAAGCGATCGGTTACATACGTTTTTAGCTATTCTCATAGATGTTCTAAAACATCAAATACATTACATTCGTTGGTGTAACGAGTCATGAGTCCATTTCATGAAATCGACGTCTGAGCATATAATTTTAAAAGATGTTGGTTCATCCATAGCTACATTTACGCTACTAAGATTTCTTATTAAATTGACAACGATAAGATTATAAAGTGATTCCTACTCATACTGAATTTTGTTTAAATGATCACCAACCTTGTGAGGAAGACTGATAAGAAATCAATTCAATTTAAGTTATTCATTTAATTTTCAGGGTACATATTCATTTCAAGGGCTGGACGTGGACTTGCTGTGCCACGTTACGGTCTTGACACGCCATTTCGGGACGGTGAAATGGCACGTGGTGGTTCACTCTCAGGAAGGTGTGGACACCTGCTACGATTTCATAACCGACATAATGCCCGATATGAAATAATGGTAAAAAGAGAGTAAAATAAATTCGTCACTATGCAATCGTGTATAGTTATTTGATACCTATTTACCTAAGCATCTTTTGAGTGTAAACAGTCTTTTCCAAGCTAATGTTCCAAACCCTGATTCGATACGATCCATGATGGAAATAATATCTCGTAGTACACAGTATAACACCCAAAAAAACAAAATTTCAACAAAAAAAAAGTGTAAACCAAGAAAACACTACAATATATCTAGCAATAGACACCGACTCCTAAAATAACAACAATTGTAACTACGTTACATTATCGTGATAATTTGATTGACTTTTAAGTAGTCTAATATTTTTCATTTCATTTTACTTAGGAGAAATCTAAAAATATTTTGGTCATTGTTTGTTATTCATAGGTATCTTGTAGAGTTAAATTTGAAATGGGTACCTACCTACCTTCTTGCGTGCTGAACACATATATCGTACCTACATATTGATGAGTAGAAAAAGTAAGTTGATTATTTAGTAGAAGAATACGCAAATATTTTTTTTCATATTAATTTGTTTTGGAATATTTTGTATTGAAGTCGGTTATTTTTTTTTTGTTAATTTTTTTGTTTATTTTTTTATTTTTAATTAATCTGAAGTACATTAACTAATTTGTCTGAATATGAGTAGACCTACTAAACGTGTTGCTCATAAATCACACCCTTACTGTAAGCCGTTAAGGAGTTCCATTGATCATCATATTCGACTACGATAATTACTTGACCATAACGACGTTACAGCAGGTGATTCAAATATCCGGATAGCCTATAAAATATTCGGCCACGTATTGTTAATTTGCTCCAAAGAATTGAAGAGTTCCGTTATTTTGTCATGCATTGCATAATCAGAACCTAACCAAACTCTCATCAAACTACCCTTGAAGTACTTCCTTTTTAATAAAAAAAGAATAATTGAAATCGATTGGCGTGATATTGAGTTATTCGTTTATTTGTCGCGCACATACTTAATGCAAATTTAAAATTTATATGATTTATATGATACCATTGTCAGAACTGAATCAAATTAAAACGGGACCACACGGAAAGCACTAGCTTTCAAATAAAAAAATAATTGTCAAAATCGGTTCACCCAGTCGAAAGTTCTGAGGTAACAAACATAAAAAAAAATACAGTCGAATTGAGAACTTACTCCTTTTTAATTTTGAAGTCGGTTAAAAACTTTGCCGCTGTGAAGTTAGTCACAAAAGCGTCGCAATGGCGAAAAATTGGCACTCGGGGGAGAAGAAGGAAGGATCGGGGAGTATTAAACCTGCTCAGTACATCATTCGCAGGCAATTCAAAACAGCAAAGTTTCATGCATTGTAGTGTACACACGCTGCACAGATAAGAAGTTGAACGGATTTTCAATGTTTTGCTATGTCGTTTACGATTTAGACTGCGATAAACAATGTAGAACATCTTATTGTCATGTCCGACTTATATTGTGTCGCATACAGATACATAGTAATAGTTTCACATAGACAGGGCAGGTGACACTCTCTAAAAGCATAATAATAAGAGAATATTACGTGAATTAAAATCATGCAACCACGAAATTCTAAAACTATTTTTTTGTATTCAGCCCCCAGTTTAAGAGAGCTTCGCATATAATTCGCTTTCTAGAGAGTGTATAAGATGAAATTTGTCTATTTTTTAAATGAAATCTCTAGCAAAAAGTTGTGAAAACCACATTTCGTATGGTAGTTTTGTGTGATACGAAAAAAAAAGCATACAAACACACAGACGAAAATCCTAAAAATGATTGTTTTGGCTTCCATTGTGGCTTTTATTAAGACTTCTCATGTTAGATTTTTCTACATATATTTTCCATACAGACATCGGTTTGTTACAGTTTTATTATTATAGATTACTAACTCTTGGATTATTTACTTACATTTAACATCCCAATATTTATCACAATATTAATACCAAACCATTGCTATTTGGGCTACGAAAGTCGAAAAGGCACAATAGTCTCATTAAAGACGTATGCAATATGTATTACTAAATTTATTCTACAACAGCCAAAGCTAAGTCATACTTCAGATAATAAATCGAAACAAATTTAACATATACCTTATTTTTTAATGAATAATACAATAAAACGTTTACTAGGTTTAATCACGTAGACAATAAAATCAAACACAATGCAATAATATATATTTCATAACATATTGATAGTGGGTTATAAACTCTCATATACGTGACTGTGTGAAACATTACATTATCAACACTGTGTAACTAAAACATCTAAAAGAAATATCTCGTATCTACACGTCATCTCGTCTATTATTCGGACATATAACTGCATTAATTTCTATTAAGTATATCTGCATAACAATAAGTTATTTCAAACATTTCTCTGAAACCCAAATACGTTTGATATATCTTTGAAGTTGCCCGGCAAAGGGACAATTCGTCTTACTCTCACATCTCACGTATAAAACTCAAGTCGATGCCGTCCGAAGGAAATCTTTCGACATAAATTTTTTAACGATCGGAATCGTTACTTTGATCAGAAACGAGAACGATATGGAGAACAGGGATAAAGAAGGTACCCGATAAAATTTTAGTAGTCAAAAAATAATCCTTCTTGGTAAATGCACTAAGTACGAAATTTGCAGGGAACGGTCACTGGGAGTCTCTTCCACAATCTCCCTTTAAACTGACTTTTAATAACAAAGTCACTTTTAAAATTAAAATTTGCCTTCCAAGTCCTCCTTTTAACGGTTGTTCGAGCTAAAGCTTGTTAAAAGAGAGAAGTGGGTGCAAATTCAATTTATCTATTCCCAGCAGCGAGAAAATATTTTATATATACTTAGATTCCTATTTTGTAACTTGTGATACTAATATAGATGAGATATGTATAACCACCCTAATATTATAAATCCGTAAATATCTATAAGTGTATTTCTTTGATAATCACCCTAATATTGTAAATCCGCAAGTGACTATGTGTGTGTGTTTTTTTTGTAGCCACACTAATTCTATAAATCCACAAATGACTATAAGTGTGTTTCTTTGGTAAGTTTTAACAACTAAACCACTGAATTAACAAAAATGAAAACCGGTGAAAGGTTAACTTAATATTAGAGAATCAGAATGGACATTTTTCATCCCTCAAAAATTATTTTTGGAAGGAAATCTAATAATTGCCATATCAGCCACAAGATATGCCACCTTGTAAGGTAAAATTGTAGAATATGTAATATTTTCCAAAGTGATCTATTCTTGTGCGATTGACATCGGTTATTCATGTGGCAGACAATGACATCAATATCGAAAGCAGAGCCAGGAACAGAAAACGAGTCAGGTCAAAGATTTTTTATCTGTGTCGTTGCGAGCAGTCATAGGCACAAAGTTGTTATGATTTTAAGAAAATTTTTATTTGAGCTTATTGTTATTACATATTAGCTTTGTTCTTACTTATTAGTAAGCGCTTTCCTGTGTGTGCCCTTTTAGGAATCACTGCATATCTGCACAACTAAATTTGAAAAAGAATTTTAGCCACAATTGCCTTGTAAATGTTTGATCTCGTTATGATAAAATCTGGTGACAAAATGGTTTTACGTTTATCATTATATTTATATTAAGCTAAAAGAGTGAAAACAAATATTTTCTATAACGGTTCGTTTATAGTTTCTTGTTTATGTTCCTCGTGTAATATTTGAATAATCTACTTTTAGGTACTTCATTCTTAGACAAATGCTAGAGACAGAAAATATAAAAAAAACTACATGTAGGGGACCCCCGTTAGGAACAAAGTTTTTTTTTCAATATAAATAATGTAGAATAAGAAATAAAATGAAAGAGTTTTTTCATTCGCTTATTAAAAATTAGATATAAAAAAGTGAATTCAAAATTATATAAAAATAATAAGCAATAAAATTCGAGAGAGGGAGATGAAGAGGAAAGGAAAGAGAAAAAGTCGCATCGAGGGAACGTAACGCTTTTTCGTTATATTCTGTTTTCCATCAGTCAACTCCTACCTGAAGCCGCGTTACGAAACTTCGTCCCTTACATTTTAATCAAAAGACATCATCGATTTCGATCTAAACGACAATTAAGCATCCACTAACAATACTAACCAAACTCAATTTATCAAATCTAAAACTTATCAAAAACAATAACAATGCAGACGACGATTCTTTTTTAGTGTGAGATTAAAGGATTATTTCATACGACTAGTCAAATACCAGATTATCGTTTTTTTAACAAGAAATAACTAAATATATTTATTTACTATTACGTCAATAAATTCTAATAATTATAAATCGTATATGATAAACATTTCCCTAACGTATTCTTCATTTCCATTAAAATCTATTGAAAAAGTTTAATGTTTGACCCCAAAAAAGTACTACTGCTTCTACATGATAAATGGATTACGCTTTTATTTCTGTTTGGTAACCAAACGCGGAACTCTAATTGTCGTTTATCATGATAAACATGCCCTTCGACGAATGCGTTATATTTATTTCACGCACGTCACTGGTCCGACATTCTTTATAGAGAATTTTTCAATATGAGATTTAATCTATCGCTGTTCAAAGTTATCATTATTAATGTGTTTTACCACATTAAGTGCTGTCGAGCCGCCGATGCTTCATTCGTGAGTATTTCAAACAGACAAATTTGGAGAACGCGATGCTGCCAAAAATATAAATAATTCAATTGTCTCTTGTTGTTCGTAGGGTCCGTTTGTGTGTGAACTGCAAAGAATAGAAAACTGCAAAGATCCGTCAACAAACGTCACGTCTGAGCCGACTATGTCGTTCGACGCTGAAATTTATGAAGAAAAGCAAAAGCGATTGATCAGAGGGAACATAACCCTGTTGGAAGGAGCTGTCGATTACAAAGTAAATAAATGTTTGTTTTATACGAGTGACTATTGTCCATCCTAACCTTCAATAGAGCCTAATGATATGTATTTTTTGGGCAGTTCCGTGATTAATATTTAATCATGAAAGTGAAAACAAATTAGACAATGATTTTATTTATATAGTAGTACTAAGCGACTATTAAGTGTAAAATCCTGAGAGTACTTACTTAAAATATAAAAAAAAAAACAATTTTTAACAGTTTTGTTTATTTACTTTAAGGTTCCTACATATACTTATCGGTTATTGTTATGTTATGTATTTTCCACCAAAACAATAATTTTTAAAACAATTATAGACAAAAATATTGTTTAAATTATAATATTATTATTTTGCTTAGTTAAAAGAAAATCAAAATGTATCTCTTGTTGTTGTATCAGGTTTAAATCAGGCTGACTGCAGCGGCATATTCTTTATACAATAGTTATTTAAGATCGAGGAAATAAGAACCTTAATATTTACACGGTGGCTCAGTATTTGTTGGGGACTGCGAACTGTCACCAATGTGAATAGAAAGTCCAGAACTGACGACCCAACGTGCTCTCTGGAACACAAAACTCGTGGTTGGACTTAGATTTAAAATTCATAT
>BGZK01002190.1:0-73705 GCA_005406025.1 Eumeta japonica | reverse complement strand
TTAATTTTGTCTCAATAGTCACAGATTAAAACTGTGTATCTAATCTACAAAACTATATAAAACAACTGTTGTGTTTAAAATTTCTAAACCCTTTTCTTGGAATATGCAAGACCTCCGCGAGCAAAATCGGAACAAAAATAGATATGCAACGGAATACTAGATTGCATGTTTCGCGTTTCTATTTTTGTTTGTCGCATTATTTTATTTTTATGTGGCATTATACAACCTTCAACTACGAACAAACAAATGCAATAAAGATGATAAAAAGCTATTAATGCAAGCGTTGACCGTCACCTAAACTTGGTAATTCATAGGAAACGTAAATATGTTATTAATATACATTATATGAAGTATCAGTGGAGATCAGCCAACAATTAAAAAATCGGTTGTCTGTAAAGTCGGTTTACTGACGATAGTTGAACGTGACAACGTCATAAGAAAATACTGATGGAATGGTTTCATTTTCCAAAAGAAAATTTTAATTTTATTTATATATATTTATATTTTATTGAACATATATTTAATATCGAAAGAATCATTACCTTTATCGCCGTAATTATCGTTGCTATAAACAATTGACACCACATTCACTTTCACTGCACTTCATACTGGACGAAAACATGTAAATGTATTATTGTATAGCAGCTGTCCACGCGGGACGCATTGCTCACCTGGGAGCAGGAGAGAGACAGATGTCGAACGCTGCCGAGCGCGGAGGCCGATTGTGCCTCTTCGTCGCTCGTCCCGCGCTCTCGCTTGCACTTCAAGCCTTAAATGGAACGCCTCAGAGCGAGGTAACGCCGCATGGGTGATGTTTTTCGTGCGTGCAGCCGGCTCCATCGGATTTATAAGACGTTGTCACGTCAAAAATATGGTTACTATTAGCAGTTAATTGAAGAAATAGTACATATTACTAGTGAGATAATTACGGGTTATTTAGGTTTATACGTGGGGAGCACTATAAGTTTCTGGAACTTCCCACTCTCATTAACAATATTTAAAAAGTAATCACAACATTTGAAAATGGAACTCTTTGGCTGTAGAATACAGTTTGTTTTATCTAACTATCAGTTGTTGTTTGAGAACTGCATAAAATATTTGTGACTTATCTGGACTCAAAAATTGATTATAATTACATAAATAGGAATATATAAATAAACATACATAAATATAGTTTGTTGCTCATATAACGTTATATAAATAATTCACAAAAATAAATATTACCTACACAATTTTACGTAAATTAAAATAAGATAACAATTGTGTTAACTTACCGAGATGTGCGTCGCGACAGTGTGCATTGGAAATGGGAACCGGCCGGTTAATCGTTTATCATAAAATTCTAGTTCTACCTACCTTTGCTGACCGACGCCCGAAGTAGTTAGTATGTGTAATTTATCTTTCGTTTTACGGAAACTAAGAGTGTTAATGCATGTAATCTATTCTTAGATAATAATAATGATAATGATAGTGATATTGATCGTGATCGTGATCGTGATCGTGATGGTGATGGTGATAGTGATAGTGATAATGGTAATGATAACGGTAATGGCAAGGGTAGTAGTTTCTTCAAACATATGTACACAGCACCATCTGGTCCGAAACTAAGCAACGAGGCTTGCATTATGGGTACCAGATAGCTGATATAATAGATATACTTCTTTTTTAATATATACATATAATAATCAAAACACGCAGCCTCAACAAATATTAATTTTTAATTAAATAAATAAATGTTGTCTTGTGTGAGAATCGAACCCATGTCCCCAGCGCAGCAAGTAAGATCATTACCACTGCGTCAATCAGGCAGTCAATAAATTTGTGTGTGAAACAACTATAAGGGTGTGTTTGTTAATGCTATCATAAAGTAGAGGAACTCGTTACGCCTGTGCATAAGTATTAGTTAAAACATTAAAACTATTACCTAAATATTTAGTATGTCCATCGTAACACATATATATGTGTACTGAAGTTCTTTGGAGAACACTATAAAGAACTAAACCTTGTGTTGACTAACTAAGCGATGCGATGTACCGAGATTAAACGACGTCACGTGTCGTATAACACGATTGCGTGATGCTAGTTTTATTACACATTTTTTCGCAGTTTACTCGTTGTTCTAAAATCCGGGTTCCGAGTATTCGCTAGAAAATTGGTTCTAAACTTTAAATATACTAGTCTATAATTGTAGTACGGAACTATACCATCATTATGAAGTATCATTTCACTAATTTTTATACTAGTAATATGAAAATTTAAAAGAAAAAATGAAAGTGAAATAGCTCATATCGCTCATTTTAACAAATCATAAATGGATATAAAATAACAAACGAATGTATATGGTATAGCTAAGTATAATATTTATAATAATAATAATTATTATTATACGAATTTTATTAAATTCATTAGTTTTAATAATGCACTAGCATTAAAGTTTAGGCCATTACGTTTGATAAATTTATTTGATCAATGGTATCAGAGGAGAAGAAGATTTATGCGGTATTTTATTATGTACCGTATAAGTTTGGACTATTGTATAAAACCTTTGCGAGTAAACTGACAAACGTCTAAATCATTAGTCTTCAAAACCATTATAGTCTCAGCATTCGCGGCTGACTAGCGATATTACCAGTGGAGTGCGGTTTATGGCCTACGTATAATAACTAACTAAATACGTGATATGTACTCGGTCGAGCGTGTATATCATACCACTTACCATTCACAATTAATTTAAAACTATGTTATTGTGTACACGCCACAGGTAGCGTTTATTAGATTTTTTATTAGTATTTTTAAAATGTCCAAGGATAAAAAGCAAAAAAAGGACATTTTTTCTACTGAGACTTTTTTTAATAAGTCTATATCTGTGAATTGAATATTTTTATAATTTTTGAAAATTTCAAGAAATATGCGTACGTTTAATTCTCGAACTTTGTCATCATCATCAAAACTTAAGGTGATGGTGCGAGAGGACTTTTAAGTAGCTCATACCGATATCCTTGACGATATCAATAACTAAAACACGATAAATTGAACTACTTATTACATAAAAACAAGTTACTACGCGTTACAAATGATTTTTATTCATGTAAATGTTTTTATTTACATCCGTATTTACAGTAAACCATCGGGAACAAATCTTTGAAATGTTTCTCTTGTATTATTTATAAGCGTGCGAGCGGCCTCCTGTACATTATAATTCTGAAATTATGGAGGAAGTGAAGTAACACAATATAAACCTGTTACAACAAGTTATCGTATCATTAACTAAACGCCTTCCGTGGAGGAACAAAGGCGTAACGAATATCAATCCATAAAATATAATAGCAATTTCCGGCGGGGGAACAATACGGGCATAATGAAGGCAACAAAGTTTGCCAAGTCTGAAACAAAGCAGGCTACCTCTTCAGTAACAAATGTGTTCAAGAACATATAATTTTCCTTTATCGCGCACCGACGTCGGGGGGAGCATTAGCAAATTTTCAAGCGAATTCAATATAAAAGTTTCCACCCAACATTTGCGTTAAAAGTTTATTCAATCAGCTTTTTGTTTGTTTGTTACATCTGTTTGCGGGGTCGGGATCGAATCAAACGATCGATCTCTTAAGGAACGGGCCGACCTCGACCAGACATCGTGTCGCGCGGATGACGCTGCGAGTCGCGAGATAGTTCGAAATAAGTACGAGAGTCTAGAGGAGCTGCTCGAGTGGCCATTACCGGCGTCACCGGCGGGCCCGCGCCGGCGCCCGCCGCAGCCCCGCCGCCGGGACTTGTTAACGCTGCGAGTGCGGGAGGTGGCATCTAGGGCGCTAGGATGGGATCTCTGAGATATTCAAATCCGTGGAGTTATCGGAATGGAAGCGATTTTCACGAAAATGTACGAAATTTGTTCGATATGGTAATAACAGGCTATTTATACTGCATGAATAAATATAAAACATGTTTATATATTAGTCGACGGTATTGAATAACTGATTGCACAATGTCCAATAAGGTCCCTCTAGAGTCTAGAGTCTATACAAATAGACAAATAGAGTCTAGAGAAATAAATAATTTAATATGTTTATTAAAAAAAAATCTTGACAAACACAGTATTATATTTATTACAGTTTTGTTATTTTGCGAATAAGTATTTTTTAAGAAAACATATAAACTAACACTAGAAATATGTTGTTTTTTAGTAGTAGCCTGGCTTACTTTATGACAACTAGGTTTCTGCTGTTCCAAAACCTGTCCCAATTACAGTAGGTTAATTCATAAAATATAACCGCTTATCTTAAATGTTATGAGACTTTTAAAATATGTGACTTATGAGAAAAGGATATTTCATAATTAAAAAAAATGAATTAAAAATAAAATTACAGATACTCTGGTATCGGAGATCGAACTGTAGGCACAAATTAGCGTTAATTGAATTTAATGTCTTTATTCATGGTTTACAAACGCACTCACAATATACATGGGCCATCATTCGACGAAAAAAACTTGTCAGAGTTGACGTAAACAATTAAAGCATTGCTGAACAATATTGTGGATAACAAATTCTAAATATTTTCTTAAAGTGGAAAAAGTACTGTAATTTGAATACCGAGTATTAAAAAACAATACTGCTTCAATACCTAATGAACGATTTTTCGTAACGCTTTATCTCAGTTATGAAAGGATTACAAAAAAATATTTTATTTGCTAATTATTTATCGAGCAGCTTTTCTCTTGCGTGTCACCCACAGTTCGTATTTATTGACAAATACTCTTGCATTGATATTTAAAAAGTGAACGAAAATGAAACAACCATTATGTAAAGCAACAAAATTATGCAGTAGTCAACGAAACCCAATACAATGTGATTGCAGTATGCGTATTACTATCACATCGTATTGTCTTTCCATTACGTTAAATTGCCTTTTCCAGCGAAAGAAAAACCGCGCTGTAGTGGCCGACCGAAACTAGACTCTCGACCGTAATCGTTAATTAAGTTACGCGAGCGACACCGCGCGGAAAATAGGCAACCGATTTCAACGGCCGGCCAAACGATTACCGCCGTGACGTGTCAGCATTGACTCGCCTGTGAATAAGCCAAAATGGGTGAAACGTTATGACCCGTTTGATGAGTAAGACGATAAGTCAGCGAGAGCTGTTACTGTAGCGCCGTCAACACTGAATTGAATCTGTTGAATTAAATTAAATCTGAATCACTTAGGTCCGGTTCTTAAAATATGAAAGTGTTTAGCAAAGAGTTTGAATACTTTACTTATATTGATTTAAAATTCTCTAATA
This sequence comes from Eumeta japonica, assembly GCA_005406025.1. Lineage (NCBI taxonomy): Eukaryota > Metazoa > Arthropoda > Insecta > Lepidoptera > Psychidae > Eumeta > Eumeta japonica. Next base: position 68,428 of record BGZK01002190.1, on the reverse strand, counting down.
ATCCTCGACTAAATTTCACTTCCAATTTTAAGCCTTACAAGAGGTTGTTTGCCATAAAAAAATCAGAAGTAGTTTTTCCGGTCGGAAATGTATTTAAGTGTTATCATTTTACATAAAATAATGATGAGAGTTTTTATAAGACTTAGAGCTCTTTACGTGAATATTATTATAATAAAAATTACAAAATTAACAAAGTAACCAGATACAACGATTTTAAATCGAATATGATGATCAACTAGGGCTCTTTATCATAAATTAAATCAAGCACGTAATAATATACTCGGTACTTGATTTTTACTTTTACTAATTATTTGAAGGTTAAGTAATTCGTCTGGATAAATTCGAATATGATTCGACGCGTGCATATTCGACCGGGCTGATAATACAATCAAAGTTTGGTAGAAACGGTCCGAAACCAAAGTGGAAAGAAAAGCGCCTGTCAGATTTTATCTCATTTATTCCTAATCTAAATACAAATCCAAATCCAAACCTGAATCCGAATCTTCGTAACCGCTGCGTATATTTATGTTCTGACTAATGAGCCACATACAGCTGCTTCGAATTATAATTACTGCAGCACATCATAGTTAATGGAGTACATGATTATTAACAATTTTAAATCCAGCTTTGAGTTTAACGTCAGAGCTATTGCAAGCGTGTTTCTGAATCTCACACAGACCTTCAAGCTGTCTAAAATGTAGACACATACTCGCGAGAAATGGAACCTTGAGTTTCCGATCTGTAATTATTCTACGTAACCACTACAGATTTTTATATGCTCAACTACTAAGCCACATACAGCTGCTTCGAACCCAGCATTAATCATAATTAGTGCAGTACAATGATTAACAATTTTACAACCAGCTTTGAGTTTAACGTCAGAGCTATCTGCAAGCGTGCTTCTGAATCTCACACAGCCCTTCAAGCTGTCTAAAATGTAGACATACTCATGAGAAATGGGACCTTGAGTTTCCGATCATTATTCTACGTAACCACTACAGATTCTTTTATGCTCTGACTACTAAGCCACATACAGCTGCTTCGAACCCAGCATTAATCATAATTAGTGCAGTACATGATGATTAACAATTTTACATAACCAGCTTTGAGTTTAACGTCAGAGCTATCTGCAAGCGTGCTTCTGAATCTCACACAGCCTTTCAAGCTGTCTAAAATGTAGACATACTCGCGAGAAATGGAACCTTGAGTTTCCGATCTGTAATTATTCTACGTAACCACTACAGATTCTTTTATGCTCTGACTACTAAGCCACATACAGCTGCTTCGAACCCAGCATTAATCATAATTAGTGCAGTACATGATGATTAACAATTTTACATAACCAGCTTTGAGTTTAACGTCAGAGCTATCTGCAAGCGTGCTTCTGAATCTCATACAACCCTTCAAGCTGTCTAAAATGTAGACATACTCGCGAGAAATGGAACCTTCAGTTTCCGATCTGTAATTATTCTACGTGACCACTACATATTATTTTATGCTCTGACTACTAAGCCACATACAGGTGCTTCGAACCCAGCATTAATCATAATTAGTGCAGTACATGATGATTAACAATTTTACATAACCAGCTTTGAGTTTAACGTCAGAGATATCTGCAAGCGTGCTTCTGAATCTCACACAGCCCTTCAAGCTGTCTAAAATGTAGACATACTCGCGAGAAATGGAACCTTCAGTTTCCGATCTGTAATTATTCTACGTGACCACTACATATTATTTTATGCTCTGACTACTAAGCCACATACAGGTGCTTCGAACCCAGCATTAATCATAATTAGTGCAGTACATGATGATTAACTATTTTAAATAACCAGCTTTGAGTTTAACGTCAGAGCTATCTGCAAGCGTGTTTCTGACTCTCACACAGAGCTTCAAGCTGTCTAAAATGTAGACATACTCGCGAGAAATGGAACCTTCAGTTTCCGATCTGTAAATATTCTACGTAACCACTACAGATTCTTTTATGCTCTGACTACTAAGCCACACATGTCCGAATTATACCATTGGCATCATAGCTTAGTGCAGTACATGATTATTAACAATTTTGAATAAATAACCAGCTTTGAGTTTAACGTCAGAGCTATCTGCAAGCGTGTTTCTGAATCTCACACAGAGCTTCAAGCTGTCTAAAATGTAGACATACTCGCGAGAAATGGAACCTTCAGTTTCCGATCTGTAAATATTCTAGGTAACCACTACAGATTCTTTTATGCTCTGACTACTAAGCCACATACAGCTGCTTCGAACCCAGCATTAATCATAATTAGTACAGTACATGATGATTAACAATTTTAAATAACCAGCTTTGAGTTTAACGTCAGAGCTATCTGCAAGCGTGTTTCTGAATCTCACACAGAGCTTCAAGCTGTCTAAAATGTAGACATACTCGCGAGAAATGGAACCTTCAGTTTCCGATCTGTAAATATTCTACGTAACCACTACAGATTCTTTTATGCTCTGACTACTAAGCCACATACAGCTGCTCCGAATTATAATTATTGCAGCACATCATAGTTAGTGCAGTACATGATTATTAACAATTTTGAATAACCAGCTTTGAGTTTAACGTCAGAGCTATCTGCAAGCGTGTTTCTGAATCTCACACAGACCATCAAGCTGTTTAAAATGTAGACAGCGCGGGTCTTTCAACTTATATCAGCCGTGCTTTCACAACATGTGATCTAAAGATAAACTTTACGCGAATACCTCCATATATTTTTCGTTTATTTGATATGATTACTTAAAATTTATTTCAGTCGGTTGAAACATTTCTTATTTTGTGCTATTTAATTTCGTACTACCCGATAGTCACAGGCGTTCTCCTTTTGCTTTTATTTAAGTCATATTTCATATTTTTGTCGTATGAAAAATAATTAATTATTATTTTACAAATATTTGGTCATAAAAATTGTTATATTACATCTATACTGGGGTTCGAGGATTGAGAAAAAAATGGAAAGAAAGAATAATATGTATGTTGTTTATGTTGTGATACAAAAAATGCACTAGTAAAGCACTAGTAAATGCAATCAATGCACTAGTAATGCACTAGTAAATGCAATCTCTTAAAAGACCAGTAAAGCACTTTTAAGAGATTGCATTTAACTTGTGAACGCATAGATCGTCAAAGGAAAATTAATTCGTCGATGCTCTAATTCCGATATGAATGGTTTAGAATATACCTCAAATGTGGATAAAGTCATAAGTCAATTATAAAAATAAAAGCATAAACATATCATGTCAAAAGTAAACAAAGGAGGTGTACTAAAACATGTAATGTTTTAACTAATGAAAATATACAAATAAAGTAATATACTTACAGCGCCTACGCACATCAAAATAAAGAAGCTAGTTTCTAATTTCTTATTTCTTGTAAGTAAGGTGTTCTGCTATTTTATTCTTTGGTTTATGACTGTATTTTGTAACAATATCTTTTGAAAGAAGAAACTGATTTGAACGACGCTAGCGGCGTTTGATGCAGTTTTTAAGTTCATAAATTATGTGGATTTTAATAATAAAAGTTATGGGTGAAGAAATGTATAAGTTGCAATGTATAAGTTTTATTTTTTGATACCGATATCTCTTGGACAATTTAATCGAGCGCATCGATATTTATAGCGTTCGACACAGCCTTTTAAAAATATTTTTGTTTTTTAAAAATTCTAAGATTTTTTACGAAAAAAAAAATTTTTTTTTCCATAATTATCGTCCACAATATCTTCCAAAATGAATTATTTCGATGAAATTTACAGGTTTCGAAGCTGTTTTATTAAATACTAGCGGTCGCTCACACGCTTCACTGGGCATAAATTTAAATTTAGCAGTTTTTTATTATTCATATATGTTCCCGTTTTCGCTCCCGTGGATATAGATTAGAATGAACTTCTTCATCTTCTATATCGACTGACCTTGTTGTCCGTTTTGATAGCGATCAAGGTCATATTCTCGATGTCAATTCTGGTTCCCTTGTCAGGTCCAGTCCCTGTCCTGCTCTCGATTTCGATACTGGTCTCGATACCGATGTTGGTCCGCCTTCCGACATTAATGGTAGTATTAACAATTTACCATTTATACTGGAACAGACATCAAAACGACGACGAAATATTGTCGTTGTGATGTCCGTTTTCCTCCATCCGTCCGTCCGTCCGTCCGTCCAATACCATTCTTACTGATATTTATACATTTTCCATTAAATGCTGTCCGTCCTTTGTCTTTACCAGTCATTATACTGGCTTTGGTGATGTTATTTTGTAGCTGTTTGAGGCAGAGTCTCGTACCATCACACAGTTTCGGCGAGTTCAGATTTCGCTATAAAATAATAGGTGAATCAACTTTTAACTTAAGACAGTGTAATGGCATTCCTGGTACATCCAGATATTTTCTATAGAATGCAGAAGCGAGGACTGCCACATTTTCACAATTTAATTTGGTTTCAAAACAGCATTCACCCGAATCAAATTAATGATATCATCAAGGCTAAGTTTGTGAACCTGGAAGAAGATCCTGATATTTATAGTACAATCGTAAAAAATAAGCTTCATGGCTCGTGTGGTGAACTAAATAGAAGTTCTCCCTGCATGAAAGATACAATTAAATTAACAACAAATATGGGAGCGCAAATTTCAGGAGATGAAAAGGCACAACAATTTTCTAAAAAAAAATTTTAAATAAGAGAAGGCACCTATCTAATAGACGAAAATACTCGCCAAATCACATTAACTAATGAGTTATATAACGTCGTTGAAATATCGAAAAACCTATTAATGAAGTATATTCAAGTATTGCTAAAAATTATACCAATTCAGAATGGTTACACGAATGAATTATTCTAGCCACGAAGAACGACATTGTCAACGGCATCAACAACATCGTCCAGGAAATGATTCCGGGAGAAGAAAAAATCTACTAGTCAATAGATACAATGACTGATGAACAAAAAAGCGTTAATTTCCCTACTGAATTTTTAAATTCATTAAATGTTCCAGGAATGCCATTACACTGTCCTAAGTTAAAAGTTGGTTCACCTATTATTTTATAACGAAATCTGAAACTGTGTGATGGTACGAGACTGCCTCAAACAGCTACAAAATAACATCACCAAAGCCAGTATAATGACTTGTAAATTAAAAGGACAGATATTATTTAAAACACGGATACCTTTAATTACAAATTGATCGTTCTTTACTTTTAAACGCTTACAGTTCCCAGTGAAGTTGGCTTTCAGCATGACTGTCATCGAAACACAGGGCCAAACATTCCAATACTGTGACGTTGTCTTAAAGGAACCATGCTTTGCACACGGCCAATTATACGTCGCATTCTCACAAGTAGGATCGCCTCGAAATTTGTTTGTTTACAGTCCTGACATTAAAACTATAAATGTAGTCTATTAGCGAGTATTGTAAAAAGAAATGAAAAAAAAAGTAACTAAAATAAAAAGTGTAAATGTATAAGTATAAATGTAATAAGTATATGCATTTGTAATATGCAATATGTATAATATACAATAATACGTGAATAATTGTGTAAATAAAACATAAATTTTCCATTTACTAAGGTGTTTCTTATTTTAACTTATAATTATTTCAATTCGTTAATTAGTTAATTAATTTGATATATTCTATATACATTGTATGTTTAATGGTTAAATAAGTCTCTTAATATCCGAGATAGAAATCTATAATGTCTACGTTAAAAAATGGAACCTTAAAAATTTTTATACCATTAAAAATCCAATGTATTTAAACCGAGCAACGCCGAGTTTCGCTGCTAGTTAAATAATAAAATGTCATGATTACTAAAAAACGAACTCGTATCATCATATGCAATATACGTCTCTACACGAACTAAATCGTCTATCACCGTCACTTTTCCCGACAAAAAGTAGAAAATGTACTCTTACGTCGCGCTAAAACCTCATGTCCCCTTACGGATTCGCGCGCCGTTCGCGCGAACTCCATTCGGCTGACGGCGCGTGACGGACGCGCGAATAAGAGCGTCGATATCAATAAAACGGCGGGTCGTCCATACGGGGGTTTGGGGCGGGGGGAGTCGGGGACGGAGGAGGAGAGAAAAAAAAATAAATAAAGCAAACGTTACCCGACAAGGAATCGAGAATAAATCCCGGAACATTGCAGTAAGCTGTTCGTAATTCGATCGTTCGGCGCGCCGCCGAGCGACGCGGTAAAGAAATGACGCGTTATTGATAGTTGGCGGCGCGCGGCGCAGCGGCAGGTGGGCGCGGGATCTGCACCCGGGCCACGTCCCGCATCCGATAAAAGTTTCCGCCACAATCGCCTAAGAGCTCAGCTGTCAGGGGATATCGGTTTTGTTCCCGGACCCGCGCCGCGCGCGTTGCCCCGGCATCATACGTGTGTACGCGGGATTCGATTGTAGATTCGAGTGCGATATTACGATTCCGATTGTCGCCGCCGTAACGTAAATTCCGATGTGTGTAGTGCGGGGTTAAAATAAAATAAGACTGTCGAGAGTTTCGGTGAATGCAAAATTGTATTTGTTTTTTCTTCATAATGATTGCAAAACACTTTTTTTTTTATTTTGCGAATAAGTATTTTGCAAAGACACGTATTTACTTTGACATTTGCAAAACTGCTTCGTAACCTGTAAATTTCATGGAAATAATTCATTTTTTCAGAGGTGTTGTGGACGAAAATTGTGGAAAAAAGTATTTTTTTTCGTAAAAAATCTTAAAATTTTTAAAGAACAAAAATATCTTTGTTTTTAAAAGGCTGTGTCGAACGTTATAAATATCGATGCGCTCGATTAAATTGTCCAAGAGATATCGGTATCAAAAATAAAATTTATACATTGCAACTTATACATTTCTTCATCCATAACTTTTATTATTAAAATCCACATAATTTATGAACTTTAAAACTGCATCAAACGCCGCTAGCGTCGTTGAAATCAGTTTCTTCTTTCTAAAGATATTGTTACAAAATACAATCATAAACCAAAGAATAAAATAGCAGAATACCTTCCTTATAAGAAATAAGAAATTAGAAACTAGCTTCTTTATTTCGATGTGCGTAGGCGCTGTAATTATATTACATTATTTGTATATTTTCATTAGTTAAAACATTACATGTTTTTAGTACACCTCCTTTGTTTACTTTTGACATGATATGTTTACGCTTTTATTTTTATAATTGACTTATGACTTTGTCTACATTTGGGAATATTGTAAATCATTCATATCGGAATTAGAGCATCGACGAATTAATTTTCCTTTGACGATCAATGCGTTCACAAGTTAAATGCAATCTCTTGAAAGTGCTTTACTGGTCCTGTAGTGCATTATTTGTATCACAACATAAACAACATACATATTATTCTTTCTTTCCATTTTTTTCTCAATCCTCGAACCCCAGTATATATGTAATATAACAATTTTTATGACAAAATATTTGTAAAATAATAATTAATTATTTTTCATACGACAAAAATATGAAATATGACTTAAATAAAAGCAAAAGGAGAACGCCTGTGACTATCGGGTAGTAAGAAATTAAATAGCACAAAATAAGAAATGTTTCAACCGACTGAAACAAATTTTAAGTAATCATATCAAATAAACGAAAAATATAAGGAGGTATTCGCGGAAAAGTTTATCTTTAGATCACATATTGTGAAAGCGCGGCTGATATAAGCTGAAAGACTCGCGCTGTCTACATTTTAGACAGCTTGAAGGGCTGTGTGAGATTCAGAAACACGCTTGTAGATAGCTCCGACGTTAAACTCAAAGCTGGTTATTTAAAATTGTGACTAATCATGTACTATCACATATTGCACTAATTATGATTAGCAAATGCTTGATTCGAAGCAGCGAAGCAGCTGTATGTGGCTTAGTAGTCAGAGCATAAAAATGTATGTAGTAGTTACGAAGAGTAGTTATAGATCGGAAAATGAAGGTACCAATTCTCGTCGGACTTCGAAACTCTAAATATAGATGAAAAGTACTCGACGAACTTTAAGAGCGCTCATTAAGAAATGACCATTTTATCTGCGGCTCAGAAAAAATCGATAGTACTCTATATAACGTCTAAAAAGCTATTACCAATATTTCACATAAACAAAAAGAACTTTTTGTTTACTATCTGGCAAATATTTTACTTTTTCGTAGATCATGACGTGCTGTAAGAAAAATAAATTTTATTATTATTATTTTATATTGTCGAGAGGTAAATGAGCATGTGAACCCTTAGAAAGTAAGTGGTCATCGTCGCCAATGTGCACCCGTTACCTCAGATGAAGGAGAAGGAGACAGCGGACTAGTGGAGGTGGGAATGGAGTGATGGAGGAGAAGTTAGTCACCAGATTTTTATATTCGAACTCCGAATAAATCTAATGAAACGAAGGAAAAACAAACATCTGTTTGTGATTTTAAAATTTTAAAGAGGAAAATGTATTTTCTATTGATGAATATATAAACATGCTAAAAACTTTAAATCTATTCTCGTCCTGTCTCTCCGTGTTTGTACGAAATAATTTGCCTAAAATACAATCTCGGTTTCGCTATTGTTTATTTATTATATGTGTTGAAAAGATTTGCGTTTGGATTCCAACAGCTATTTATGTCCTTCACTGAAGCTATGACCGCGTTGTTGTTCAGAAAGCTCTTCGCAATAGTGTTGTCAGAGTTTTTCCAGCTTTTTTACATTATAAATGATATGATAACAAAATCAAAATCATATCCATCGCTTTTTACTGACAATTAGTCATAGTGACGAAATCGCTAAGTGGCCTAGTCGCCATCGTAGCCCTTCGATTTTTTACCTTAAATGCAGAGTACACCTCAACCTTATTCAATAACAGATTTCTATTTTCTCCTAAGCATTCTTGCGCGTTTTCTTTCCTAAACCGAACGTTCGTATTAAAACTATAAAATTGCGCTTTTCATTCGGAGGGCGAATTTCGTACTCTCCTATATTTTTATTTATCTTTTAATATCAAATGTAACTGTATTCGAATTTTTTCAACTCGTTTGTAGACAGGCGATACGACCCGGTGTTGACGTCTATACGCAAACAGCTGTACCGTTGAGGAACGGTATCATAATTTACACCTTGCCGCTATCGCTTCGCATTCATCTCACGTTCGGCTTGCGAGATAAGTTTCAGCCACAATTACCTGAGCGTTCAGCCGTCAGAGAATATATTGCCGCCTGCAGATTCCTCTCGGATGGGAAGCTCTCCTCGCATTTTTGAAACATTAAATTTTATCCATCGAATGCAACGTTCTATTTCCATTTCATTGAACCGTTTCACGAATTTTATGTGTATAACGTACAACAATGCTGGAAGTGGAATTTATAAAGTAACCGATAATTTATTAAAAAAAAAAACTGTTATTCTTTACCACGTTTTAGGACAACAAAAAAGGAGCCGATTTAATACGAGATATAAGAAAGAAGTTTTATGAAGCTATTCGAAATAGCGCAGTACCATAAAATGGCATGTATCGATAGTTTCGTGTCGCACGCGGTGTGCGGTTATCGGCGTAAAGGCTCCAAAACGGCTCCAACCGCCTCACGAATCCAGCCTCATAGCGCGCCATTCCTTTCCAAAGCTCCACCACGCACTGAATATAAACTTTTCACAAATCGACCTCGACGATACACCGGTCGAGGTTATGGGGTACCCTTTATATTTTTCATGTTCCAAAAATATGTTATTGCTATTGTCAAGACACATTTCGTTGATAAACAGAAAAAATACACATAAGAACTCCAATATTTTCATTGTTTGTACGGACGTACTCTTCGCACAGTAAAAATAGTTCAATAACGTTCCATCACGCCACGTGTTGTCCGAGCGGACCCTCACTCGGAGCTCACTCAATCCTACTTGTCCGTGATTGGTTTGTCGAAGCCGGAGAGTACGCCTCATTTCATATTCAGACTCGGCGCTATGTTTTTCCACTGAGCAGGGACGTATCTGTTCACAATCGATGAATTAATTATCGATTGTTTTTTATTTCATAATCGAAACGACGAGTATGAAGCTTTTTGTAACACCAAGTAACCAAGAATAAATTATTTACATCCTATCAGATATATTTTTTTTAAAAGCTGTACCCATTGAGCTATAAAATTGATACGCTGCGTTGAACGACAGAAAATTTTATGGCAAAATACATAAAAAGTTGTTTGACGTGTCTCGACCTAACGACTGGTGATAGATGATTTTATTTTATTTTCACAAGTCAACTTTTATAATAAAAATTCTTCATGGCAAAGTTTCCTATTATTGTTGAAGCATAGAAAGAAATCAAAGACCAACTTTTAAAAGCTTCTTAATGGACAAAAGGCCATCGATCAAATGACAAAGAGTTTTCCTCCCAGTATCGGGACTGAGCGATATTAATTGCGAAATAGAACGTGAATGTTTACCTCGCGTACAAAATTAAAAGCTGGTTTCGCGCGACATGCCAATTTTGGAAATGGGAAAAAACGAAATTTTTCCAGCGCACATAAAGTTCTTTTTTTTTTAATAGAATCTACAGCAATACGTGTACAAGTATTAATTTAAGTGCATCAAATTTATGCTGCGTGTAGCAATTGAATGAATGACTAACTTGAGCATTGACTACTCTCCGAATTGAAAGGAAGAGATGCTGTTTTTGTTGATATTTTTGCGAAGTCTCTGTAATTTCAACTCGACGTCACCAAGACGTTACAAATGCATCTATTCAAACAACTGTATCAAAATATTAGACAGATAAAAAAGTGTGGAAATATTTATGGTATGACAAAAATCTTTTTTCGTGTGCAATTGCATTAATTTAATGAGGGTAAATAAAATAAAATCATAACTTTTAATTTTAAAACATCCTCGAAACGCAATTCCCATAACGGGATATTTGTCGACTTTAAATTCATTAATAATTGCAAGAAAAAAATTTCTATAGCGATAGATTTATTAATTGCCGATTATTTATAAAATTATTGATTCAGAAAAGAGACCTTTTTTATTTATTAATTACCTATACAATGCTTGACACCGAGTTCGTAGCTGCACAAATGACAATTTTCTCAAAATTGATATGTCAAATATATGATAGCTTGTACAGAGTATGCGGGATTATTCGTGTATTTCATGTATTTTAATTGTTTCGCATCGGAGTCGCTGAACTTATCTCTTATTTCTTCGTAGGAATAAGATAAAACAATTTCATTTGATCCACTTGATATTGTTTTACGGTACACAGGGGCAAGGCTACATATGGAAAAATCTAAGTGTGGCAAAATTTTTGCAAGGGATTTCGAGGGTCGGCAAGAATCCTGCCCGATATTCGACGTGTCAAAAGTTACAAAAAAGAGTCCTTTTAATTTTAAATATCAACATTTTGATTAGATTTTTGGAAAAAAATATGAGTTATACAACAAGTCCTTTTTGAAGTTTATGCTTAGAACATATAAAACAATCATACCTCAAATCACAACAGTTCAAACGAGCTGCGTATGTAAGCGTGTATGTTTGAATTATTGTTTTGATATAGTTAAGTATTACTTTCTGTGCAAATACATAACATAAATAATACTTAAAAAAGTATTAAAGGCAGAGCTCATAGATAACTCTGATTATTATAAAATAAGGAATAGTCCTTTCACGAAAAATGTCTAAATTATATTTATATACCCGGAATATGCTTCTATAACTGATATGGCGTACATGACAAACTTCTTTTATATATTTTGTTTCATCTTAATTGAAATAACCCGAAGTGGTTACGGGAAAATAGTGCAGTCCCCTTCAGGTATATCATCGTAACGGCTCCATAACCGATATTAACCGCTTGATTTTCTATCGGGAGACCGCACGCCCAGGCCATTCGGAATTCGGAGCGGTGATGGAATTTACACTAAACGCGAGTAAAGGGGAATGTTAGCCGGCGGGCGGGGCGGGCGGCGATATTCGGCGCCCGCGCCGATATCGGATGAAATACTCCCCGGCGACGTTCGTTCGATCGCAATCTCTATGCTAACAGCCCGCGATTCCGATCTTCGTTTAGCGGAATGACCGCGGCGGCCGCACTCCCGCGCCGGCGCTTATTCCCCACACGTCCGCCGCCCGCAAAACTTTTTACGGCCGCGTGGAACAATCGCTCCTCTATTAAGGTGCCCTTCGTGCGATATTATCGTGCGCCGCCGCCTCCGCCGGAATACGTTCGGGGCCCTTTCAGCCGAATTAATAACGCGGCCCGTTCGCTCGCTTCGGAGTCGGACTGTTACTGCGAACGTTTGGAAGTCCTTAGAATATCACGAGATGGCCATTATTATTCACCGGTGTGCAGATTGATGGCGAGCATGCATTAGTTACTACGGTTTTCGTAAAATTTTAAAACAGTAATGTATTGAAAGCAAACTTTTAATTGAAAAATCGTAGTAGTTAAAAAAATAAATAAATATAGGTAGCAACTAAATTGAAGTACTTTTAACATCGAAAGTATATATTTATGCTAAATGGCGTTACATATTAAATTAAATAATGCCAGTGAAAAAATCAAGATTATTTGCATTTAATTTAACTTAAACCTAAACTAGGATTCAGAGATTTAGTGCGAGAAAAAGTTAGAATTAAGGTGTAAAAATATTTAATGAACTACCTAAACTATTTCACCGATATTTTCACGGCGTATGTTACATACATAAAGAAAAAACTAGAAATATCGTGGAACACTCGGTTGGAGCGTAATTCCTTTCGCTTTATAATATGTTATATCAAATAACAACAATAGTGAAAAAAAGTCAACAATTTTTGAGAGTAATCAAATGAAAAATACAAAATAATATCTGAAGAAAAATATTAATTTACATAAAATTGGATTACACGTAAAATAGTGAATTGTAAGTTATCTAAAAAAACACTAAATAGAGCACTAAAGTGTCACTTTTATATGTATAAAAGAAGTTTATTAACGACTCAAAATTGAAAACTTACGTCTTAAAATTAAAAACTCCTTCTCTAGAACCGATTGAAACTCGAAAAATAATCGTAAAAAAATTAAGTCAATGACATTTTTATTCATTACAAATGCATGTAACGTCATAATAGATATTTTTACCAAAGTGTTAAAAAATGAAATTAACTAACGTCTGCTCTAACACCTCCCCCAAGCCGCCTGAGGAACTTCCATCCGAAAAATTATACAATATTCGCCGTTCAACACGTCTTCTCTATTTGGCCGACAGAGGGCGTAGTAGTGGGCACATTTTATTTCAAGCTACTGGCAGCTTCGCGCGCCGCCTTCCCATCATCTCGTACAGCGCGCGGGAGCTTAACCTCATCTCCGTAATAGTTTTTGGGACCGTTGCAATTTCATTTTGTGTACTGTTTTATTTTCATGTATGTAACTGTAACTTTCCTACCACGCTCTGCCCGAGCTTTAAACTGGCACTTCACTGCGACTTATTCTAGCTTGATAAATAAAAATGCTGTAATGGATTATAATAATTTTATGATCACAAAAAATAACGTGTATTCAAAATTCAAATATATAATAACAGTAATACAAAAATATATATAATACATATGCATTAAAATCTCTAACTCTATCGCTAAGTCTACGCCGTCTATTTATCCATCCATTGATTTGTCTGTGCCACGTTTAAAGGGCTACATCGGTTAAACTATAAAAGGTAAAGATATTTTCACAGAATGATTGTTATTACGATGTATATGTTAACCAATAATATAAACAAAAACTTAAAAACACCAAACAAAACGTTCCTCCCTACACAAGAAACGTGTTACTCAAAATGCTTTTTTTTTGGTTTTTATTTTATATTAAATACGAAATTCACTATAAAATTATCGAGATACATGTAATCTACGTAAACAAGACACGCTAGATTTACGTATGTTCAAATTTGTCTCCTTCAATGTCAATTCACATGTGTAGATGAATTTTTCACAAACGGAAAGCATTGCGCCAATCGTTTACAGAAATAGAGTAAAAATATTCAGTAATAGCGGAGTGGATATCTTTTTGTGATATAAAAAAGCGAATATGCAGTTTTTTTTTATCAAAAAATAAGCGAAATTCGCACAATTCAAGATCCGGTGAGAGAGACGAATGCTCTGCACTACTAAGGCGGCGTTGTGTCCACCAGGCCGCCGTGACAGTTTTATGTCCTTATAGCTTTGACCAAACTTGTTTTTGTGAAGAACACTGCATAAGTAACTTTTTCCATTGGGCGTACTTTTTTTACGATGTTTGGCGTTGGATCATCTTTATGAACCCATACCTTACTTTCTTGACGTGTAGGCAAATCACGAGAGATAATGTAAGTTTAATCGCCTGTTACTACTTTTATAATATACGATGAAAATTCATCATGCAAGGTCGTATTCTCTGCTGCGGAACTATTCTCAAAGGTATTCTGTGTCATCTGGTAGGTGCATCGATTGTCATCTTTTATCGTTTTACGGACATAAACGACATTATCTGGAGCAACTGTTGAAACAGGCCTTTCCGTATGTTCTTCGTCTTGAAGTGAGTTGCTTCCATAACGAAATTTTCTAAACCATCTAAACAATTGTGGCTCAAGATTACGCTTCATTATTTAACGCTAACTGTAACCGCTGCAGTCACTCATACAACCGCTCTTACGATAGACAAACCTTAAAAATCACAGTATGTTATAGCTGGCCAGTGCCCAAGATTCAATTACTTGTTTCACAGAAACACATTTTGGGCCACCTACGTTTAAAAGCGCGGGAAATGACTATTGCGCGCGCTTTTGTAGTGAAGCGGACTTGCACGCATGCGCAATCATAACCGCGGGAAATCCGGCGCTTTACCGACAACACCTCAATAATGCCAGAGTAGTCCTCGTACACAAAGTTTGCTGTTATTATAGAGCAAAATCTAAACGGAAATAAGTAATAAAAACAGCTCAAATATCGGTCGGACTCGCACGAAATGTCTAGAACTGAATGAAAGAAAAGCATTTTTTTTTTTTGGTAAATGCATTAAAAAAATATTTTTCATGTTGCTACAGAACCTTCGCGCTAAGTGTTTTTAAGAAGAACACGCTTACACAAATAATTTTAAATCACTTCAATGACAAGTAAAATGTCACTGAAATACAATGGTGCTGCACTATGTACCGATACAGGTTTTTCTTCTCAAATTTGTCACAAAATACGGCATAAACAATAATGAAAATTGATAGAACAATTTAATAGATTGCTATTAAAAGTCACTTTACACAAACCGCTAACTGAGAACTTGCCGAGAAATTTATAACAAGATTATTTATAAGTATAAAAGCAAATGTTAATTATAAAATTTATTTTATTGTTTTGTAATTTTATTAAAAAACATTAGTTTTAAGTGAGTTCAAATTAAAATTAAATTGAAACTTGAGATGTTACATCGCTGACGTATAAGAAATTGATACATTGGTGATTATGTAGATACTACAAGAAAAAAATCGTTCTGGCTTGAACTTCCGAAAAACCTTTTTAATTTATGTGAGATTTTCATAAAAATGCGTAGAAAAAATTAATATTAATATATATGTATTATGAAATAAAATATTTTTGCTCCATCTATCTGTTTGTCCGTCTATACGTTTATGTGCTTATAACTCAAAAACCAAGGATTTGATTTAATTTTTTTTTTAGTATGGAATTAAGTTATCTGGCCAGATTATTATAACTTATATTTCATAACGACAGGTGATCTCGAGCATTAGCAGTAACAACATTAGTGGATGAATCAAAAGGAATTAATGAGAACGGTGAGCGAGATTGAGATCGCAATCACAAGCGGGACCGCGATCAGATTCGATAATGTGAACAGCATCGAGATCATAATTAAAAAAAAATAATCAAAACAAAATATGAAATAATTCATTTTATGTACACGCAGGCTAAGCAGTGTATCTCTACTCGTGTGCTAATTTGTGTGTACGTGTTAAAACGTTGCACAAAAAAAAAAACACTAAACGGCTATTATGTCGAATCTGTTATAACAATATTGCACTCCGGCAGTGCCGACAGGAATTAAAACTTGAACATCAACGTTGTGCATTTTTGAATATTTTGGAATGGTTAGGGAATAATTACGCACGAATTGCTTTATTCATCGGTATAAAAGTACTATCATTTATGTGGTAAAATACACTATTCATTTATTGCGCTATCGTACACAAAAATGACAATTTACATTACATTAAAAATATAACACTTCAGAACTATTACAATTATTTTACATTAAAAAGTTTATCTCTCAGAAAAATCAACTTTAGTCCATAATTTCAACGACTCTTTCACCATCATCATTGCCAGCATCATCATCGCCAATCTCTAAAACTGACACAATTGGTTTATGGTAGTTTAAGTAGGAAACGAACAATGTTGATTCGAATTCTTCGATTTTCGAAATTCGAATTCGGTGGTCTACTCCCCCTCCTTCTTACGAATTTTCGATCAGGTCACGTGTCCTGACGCGAGTTTGAAATTTTTTACCCATCCCAAAAAGTGCACAACGCCGCTAAAGAAGTTTTCACTTCAAAAATACCCGTGGGGCTGAACTGCTCGACTATCAGGCCGCTTCATGTCATTTTCAAATGCTGTGCTTGCTCTATTGGCCATCTGTCATGTATCTTCGAGCGAAACCGAAAAATGAATCTGCATTCGGAATGGGTGTTAATGTTTATACCAAAAGAATACCATAACGACCTATTTCAAGTGTAGATAATTCTATCATCTACCAAGTACGAATATTTTTGATTTGATTAGATTATGATGTTTTATTACGGTTGTATTTATGATAGCAGACTTAGTGGCTCGTCAATAAGTCTTGTCGTCCGACACTGTCGCGTTTATTGTAAAGAACAACAGCGCAAATCACAGACCCAACAGGGCACTTCCATCCAAAAGATAAACGTCCTAACGACATGACTGGAAAGAAAAAGCGTCTCCACACGTGCGGATCGGTGCGATAAAGGAAACGACGAGAAACGTACGGCGGTCGAAATGTAGGCTGAAACTTAACCCGAAGATCTGGAAGCCGTTTGAGTCGAATAAAAACACTTATTTAGTCTGAGAAACGATTCAATGTAACGGAGATAAAGACATAATCTAAAACGAAACTGTTAACTGTATATTTCACACTACACGAAAGAAAATCTACATTTTTTTTTCGTGGCATTGTAATTATCGAGTTTAATATTACAGTCCCCATAAAGTATCGGCACTAAACACGCAGCACTTTTTTTATAATAAATTTGTCTATGGCGGAATAATTCGTGAAACAAAAAGGATGAGGGGGGGGGTCAAAGGCAGATGGTCCGCTTTTATAAAAATGTTGGAGGGTTGTGAAATATGACACACTGTTATTTCTTTGCACACCCGGTCAAGAGTTATTGCATTCCATTACGCATTTTCTCTATCTAAAGGAAGCCATTTTCACCCGAGAGGAAAACTAAACTGATTTTTTTTCACTTTCACATATTATATTTTTGCTGTGCTCGTTTCATTGCTTCCGAGCCTTTCGATCGCCGGGGCTATGTTATATGGAGGCTTCTGACGCAGGTTTAATGTTGCCACTAATAATATTGCTATATTGTCTATAAATTTTTCTTTAGGTTGTAATCGTTGTTAGCCTAGTTGCATGGTATTATTGAAAGCTAAAAAAGTTATATTTCTAATGGTATTGCTAGTTAAACCCTTGTTGAGTGACTTTTTTAACACCCTATTTTTGCTCCTAGGGGTCTTCATACAATTGTTACCTGATTGGGTAGGTTTTTACCAAAAATTTTTCTACTCTCTAACAACCCTTTACTTTTGTTTTCAATAGTACAAATAATAGTATCAATAATTTTATTGAAGCATTTATCTTGAGTACTCTTGTTAATTTGAATATATTTTTTTTTATTTCCTTTTGAAAAATGATTATATGAAGTTTTGTCTTAGTTTGCAAGATACGTATTTAACGCTTAAATCTTGTACTTGAAAAAGTACATACGGAAATGGAGGAGTAATGGCCGAGTTATAAACGTTTTGCTTACCAGTTAGAAGGTAACAAGTTTGATTCCTGACCACAGCTAAAATGACCTATCACGTAAAGTAAATTATACCGCTGGTCGCAGACCCTACCATCGCATTGGTAACGTCCCAAACTCTGAATTTAAAATTGAAATTCTCAAACTGAAATAAAATTATGAAAAGCTGTGTTCCTACCTTGTGATGACAAAAATATAGCATCCTTATTAATAGTATTATTTAAACATACACTATCTCTATCAGTAATATTTTGTTCCATTATTTATTCATAATATTAGATATTATTTATGTTTGTGGTCGAGTCTACTTTCTATGCCCAGATATCCAACAGTTGTAACATCATAATGCCTTTCATTAATTATTTACGTATGAGACTAAATATTCTCGGGTGGCTAAAACGTTCTTCGTCCGCGATGATTCTTTGGTATTTCACACTAACTTTTCTCATACGCTCGGTAAGAGTTTAGTATTGTGATAATAGCACGTAGGTAAGCTAAATAAATACAGTTTATTTATATTAACTAGTTTGCTTCGTTGATTCCTTATGAGAAAATATAAATGTTTGATAAACACCTTATTTTTTTCAAATTAAGTCTAACTCATGCTTAACGTTATCTAGATAAACGCAGTGTTAATTATTGAAGAAGATTCGATCATTTTAGTTACTATCTAGTTAACGACTATCTAATTAAGGAAACATTACATAAATTAAAAAAAAGCATACCAAATCAAATGATTAAAGTTTATGGTATAAAATTAAACTAAAAATATTAAAATAAAAGTTCTAGATATGAAACCCAAGCTTTTACCGCCGGACAAAACTATAAATTCAGATATCTACTGCCAACATTTGTTGAGGCTTAAGTAAGAAGCATAGAAAAAACGGCTGGAATCGATCAACAGAAAGGGTTTGGTTTTTCACTATAATAGCGCAAGACCATACACATTTTTAGCCACTTAACAAATATTAAGAAGGTTTGGTTGATGTGTGTGTGTGTATTATAATTAAATGTAAATAAAATATGATAAGAAAATTTCTTGAATGTGTATATGAAATACGAAAAAACTTGTTCCCCTACTAGTATATAATGCTCGACTAACCGTCTACAATGTTCTTCAAATACAAATTAGTCAATAAATTATCTAGAACAAATAAACTGTAAGCATGTCGTTTCTGACGTAAGAAGACATGATTTATTGCGCCCTCAAAAAATTCACCCCAAAAATTGACGGCGGGTATGCAACTTGGGTCTGGATTGGGTACGTGGAAAAGATGGAAGATGCGATTTAGATATAAATAGATGTTTGTATGTGTTTTAGCAAATGCAAGGGGGGTGAACAGAATATTTTGATTTTTTGTCTTTGGAAATAGCTGATTAGGTAAATACTTGGTCTTTATGGTAGAAATTTAAGCACGTTATTCGAAAACCACCATGAAGTGTCTCTGGGATGATATCGATATAAAGAAACAAACACAAAAAAATATTTGACGATAGAGTTATTAAACGTTCAAGGAATTCTCATCCCTCCCTAGATGTACTAGCAAAAACTAAAGATCTGAATGTCTAAAGATTTTGCGTTGGTTTTAAAAATTTAAACAAGATAGACATTTCAGATTTTGACCCTATATCGGTAAATGATGACTTGATAATGAATTTTAGCATAAATAGCTATTTTGCTTGATTAGACAATTTAACGTGGAACTTTAACATCGGATTTCATAAATTTAACGTGTCTCGGTTCATGGAAACTTGCAGAGGATGATAGACACTTTTCTAGTAGAAATGAAATATAAAACTGCCAGCTATAGTTGCACGAGATATGTTCTTGTACTTGAACATCCTTTTGGTTACAAATTTGTCATAGCATTGAAATGTAATGCAAAAAAGAAATCGAGCCTTGAAGTCTAAATTGAATGCGGTGTTAGAATGAGAGCTACCGATCGACCGTCGGTCATATTCCATTAAGAATGGAAGTCTTTTCTTGGTCTCGAGTCATATTGTAGTAAATTTGTAATGAATTATATTTTTTTCCTAGGGTGCAATAATCTTGTTTCTAGGGAAAATAATCAAACACGTTACCATTCAGAAAATCATAAAAAAGAGACTCAAATTTGAATTACCGAATGGACGTCAGGTAGTATTTGAATTATTAAAATAGTTTATATAAAGATCCGATCTTTATATATTTTTAAAATGTGACGAAAAGTGAATAGCGATTAGATTATTTGTAGATGCTAGTGGTGAGGCATTATCATCGTCTTATGATGCGAGAAGAAAAATAAATATATTGCCAATTTACGCTTCGCTAAAGTTAAGTGAGTTAGAGGCGAGATATGGCGCGACAGAATGCGAATACTTACGAATGTTTTAGGCATTAAAATATTTTATGCATTATGTTTGGGGTATGGTGTTTCATCTGGAATCAAATTGCAGGCCCTGTGTTGGGAACGATAATATGGACGTCAATGGTAAATTAGCTAGATAGGTTATGTACCTATAAGAAAATGATTTTTAAACTAAAATAGTACATTCAATAGAGTGCCAAAATTGGGGGTAAATTTTACACAGTGGCAGACATTTTTAGAAAGAAATCCACTTAAAAAATTATAATTTAAAATTGAGCGGAAATTCACACTGCAAATATGAATGGAAACACGAATAACTTAATAATATAACATAATGAATAAATAAATTATTCTATAAGAATATTAATCGTGGTAATTGTTTAGAGAATGTTTTTTTAACATTTCAAATCTTTTTAAAAATAGTGTTTTTGAGAGGGAAACGAGCATGTCAGCTACGAGAGAGTAGGTGACCACCGCTGCCTATAGGTATTCGAGACCTACTTAAAAGGACGGCAAGACTTTTTGGTAGGAATAGGATATCTGATGGAGAGAGGAATGTGCTAGTGATTGGAGTAGCAGAGTAGTGGAAGGAGAGAGGGATGAGAGTGGGCCATCAAAATCATGAAATGAACATAAAATATGAAAAAAAAGGAAGAAAAAGAAATTAATTGGAAATATCGATCCATTTTCATCGGCGGCTTATAACGGCGCTCTAGTCGGCCGCTGTGTGACGATTAGCGAACAACCATTGAGCTGGAAATGGCTTACTGTAGCGACGTTGTCCGACACCGCATCCAGCTGAGGGTATCAATGCTGTTTAAACGATAGCCTGTGGACTGCAAACAGAGAGGCAATATCATCTTTGTTACCGCCATACATTTTGTAAAACATTTGTTTCGATGAGATTGAAAACAAAGTACAATAACGATTTAGAATATTTAAATTATTTTTACTTGATTTATGCAATATTGTTTTCATTAAAAGCTTGTTTAATTCGTTCTTTAAATAATTGTGTAAGCGTCATAATAAAAAAAAATTTGGTTTCTAATTCTTTCTCCGAAGCCTGCTAAATAGCTTTTGATAAGTATATACTTATTGGAAAGTGGTTATTAAAAAAAATTCACTATGTACTTCTTTTCAAGGTTGTTAAATATGTGAATATTCAAGTTCGATGTTTAGTTTTAAAACTTTACAGTCAGTGTTGATGTAACTGAATTTTGTACATGGTAGGTATCCAAAATTCGGTTAAAATTATATAACTATAATATCAACGATCCGAAACAGACGAGATAACATAAAACTTTCGATGGAGGTCAGTGATGTAAAAGAGGCACGAAAAGATCGTACCATGTTGAAATCCATGAACTGTGCCTATCTCATTTTCGGAAATAGGAGTGAGATCATGAAAAACATTATCATATGACCTTAATAAGCGATGGTGACCGAGTGGTTAAATGCGTTATGCATGTGTCAAAAGGTATCATATTCGAATCCTGACCAAGGGCGAATGTGTCCAATGAGTTTCTAACTTAATTCGAGTCAAGGTACTCGTTCCTCGATCAAAAGCGCAATGCCCTTTTTTCGGACCTTATCGTCGATGCGGCGTCAGCGGCGCCGGTAGCCCCCGACCTGCATTAGGCACAGTGAACCGCTTAAGGTACTAAACTCTTGAATTTAAATAAAACATTGTGGCAGGTTATGCCTCGGCATTGGATTTCTAAAAAGCTAATACACTTATGATACAAACATTAATTCTGTGACAGTCATAGGCACAAACAATAGTAACTATCTCTCTCTCCCTGTCTCTGTCTTTTATGCGCTGTGTGCGTGTATGAGTGTATGAGCGCGCATACGCACGTGTATGTTACTCTTTAGTTTATATTTCTTTACCAAGGAAAAAAAAAATCATAGATTTACATAAAAAGAAAGTTTGGATGTTTAAATATTGCTTACAAACTTATTGATTAAACACAATTGCATATCTAAACAGTCATTGAGACGTAAGATGACGTCATAATGAATTGTGAAGTAGTATTTATTTTAATCTAGTTTAACTTTTTACGTGCAATGTCTCTGTTACATCCAATTAATTGACCGGGCAAATATCAATGTCGCTCAGATACAGTTTTGAATCGAATGTTAACATTTATTTAAATATATACCGTTCATCACAAAATACAAGCGCATATATTGGAAGTACTCATCTGAACATTTGAGCAGTTAAATTGGCAAGAATGAAGATATTTGCTAGTAAAGTCTAAACGTGTGGCGTTTAATTTTCTGTCGATGGATGGATTTTTAACTGCATTCAAGCTCTGTATAGGTAATCTAAATACAGCTAACGATATATTCAATGGGTTTACCAATGTTTGTTTGTAATATTCGTATCCTTTTTGGATAGAACCTTTCATGCCACGAATTGAGACTATGTCTCACAAACATAAGAAATGGCTAGATATGTTTTCTATAACTCCTTAATATTTGATTTGGCACCTCGTTTTAACGTAACATAACGTTATAAATAAATATATTTTGTTATGATTGACATTAAATTACTCGAACATGTGTTTGATCGCTTTTAACAGAACATTTTCAACTCTAATATTAAATTGTTATTTGATTGTCTTGAGCTTTCGAATAAAATTTTTCATTTCGCGATAAGTGAAAAGTGATGATAGGTAGCGTTGTTAGACAAATATATAATTAGAAGTACGAGGAAGTGAAATACAGTTAAATATAAATTATATTACGTCTGACTGTAAAATTAAAATATTTTTGCACTTTATGTATATAAACATCAATAAAATAAAACAGGCATGCAATGATCGTATAGGTATCTTAAATTTAAGTTCGAAATGTTTATATACAAAAAATCAATTTCCTTGCCTTTGACGCCGCAAAATTCGAAAAGGGCTACGATTGACTCTTTTTATATATTAATGAATTAACTTTAAATTATGATTTAACGTTGCATTCGAATATGCATTTTGGTTGCAGTATCGAATTTGAAGGCGAGACACGGAGACATATCGAGAGGTGGGACCAGGATCGGAATTGAGTGTGGTGCCTGGTGTGAAATTAGAAACAATACTAGGACAAGTCTTAAAAGCAGAAACGTTATTAAGACTAATAGCAAGATCGATAAATATAAAAGCCGAAGGAATACATTATATGCTTGTGCGGGCGAAGAAGCGGACGAAAAGCTAGACTAAAATAAAAAAGAAGGTTGTGAGAGGCTGTGCCTCAGAAGATACAAGAAGGACCCTACGAAACGGACATCTGTACTCTCTGCTTATCGCTTTGGTATACGAGCGAGCTTTTAAGCCCGTGCGTATATTTATAAAATTTATAAACGTATTTAAGTATTTGCATAGTAATTTGCAAAAATTCGTGTTATAAAAATAATGCTATTACTTTATCTGGTGATGTACAATCGCAAACTTTCGATGAAGGAGCAATGCGATTGGGGAAAAATGAATACAAATCGCCTACGTAAGTATAAGATTATAGAAAACGGAAGCCACGCCGGCCAATCAAGCCCGACGAAATGCATAAACGTAAACAATAACGCTGGGGGTCCGGCGCGGTCGGCGGCGTGGTCGCGCGCGGGGCCGGCGCAGAGCACTTCAGGGGTGGAGGATTCAAACGAGCCCGAAACCCGCCCTCACTCAAAGCCGGCGATGAAAATACATTTCTGTTGTTTGTTTCCACCGCTCCCCCCGGCGAATGTAGTTCGGCGCTCGTTAAGCTGTCACATTAGACCAACTCGTCCGCGTCGTTATTGGACGAAGAAAAAGTGCAATTTATTTTTATAGCGTGACCCGAAACTTTTGGTGTTATTGATACGGCAGTCGCACGGCGTCGCGAAATCTTTTGAAATTCCCGCAGTCTGATGACTGTACGATGACGTTTGACGTTTGTTTCTTTTAAACGATGAGCCTTCTTACATCAGCGGCCGGGATTAAATTTTTTTTTGCCATTGTTTTGGACCAAGGCTGGAAAATACGGTTCTGTTATTGCTTTCTTTGCACAACATCATAATGTACAATTCTGATAGGCAAGAATATAACATGAAAATTAGTCGATGGCCGCCGTCTGCCAGTCGGCAATGGCTGATCACATAAATTCTAGTGTCTTTTCTCGAGACATTTTCGATCCGATACTCATATATAACACTTTGTTTTTTTCAAATGTTTACATCGATACCTATCCGTTTGTACATAACATCCATACTAATATTATAAATTCGAAAGTGTGTCTGTCTGCCTGTTACCTTTTCACGCTTAAACCGCTGAACCGATTTAGATGAAATTCTATATGGAAATAGTTTGAGTTCCGGGAAAGGACATAGCCTACTTTTTGTGTTTGTATCTGTCTGTTCGTTTGTAACTTATTTCATTGCTCAACAATAGTTAAACTAATTTTAATGAACTTAAGTGTACCAATAGACTATACCATTTTATAATGTATAAGATAAGTCAAAAAGTGACCCTGTCTGTCTGTCTGCTATGTTGCCCACCCCTAAACCGCTATATTGATTTAGATGAAATTTGGCATACAGATAACTTGACACCGAGGAACGGATATAAGCTACATTTTGTTTGTAACTGTTTGTTCGTTTAAATGTTTTTTCATAGCTCAACAATAGATTAATTGATGTTAATGAACTTTTGTGTGTTGCTAGAACACACAATTTTTTCATTGTATGGTTTATCTGTATAATTCTTTATGACTAGAAAATTTTAAAGTCATTAATTTTATTTTATTTTGTCGGTTATGTTTATTGTTTGCTTTGCTTAAAGAAGGCGATAAGGATTAAGAAGGAGGCGGAAGAATAAGATATGGTGTGAGAAAGCGAAATAGAGAGAAAACGAAAGTGAGAGAGTGTAATAATATGATTAATAATAATAATGATCTAATAATAAGAAAGTCATAATAAACTAAAATGAACTATAGATTTTATATCGCGTCTTTTTCATTATTATATCCTATTATTAAAACATTAAAAATGAGATATTTTGTGTCTATGTTCGGTTATTTGTAACTCAATTACGCATTAACGGCTGGATATTTTCTGGATTATACGCATGATATTTTAACCTCCGACTAATTAGTTTTTGTGCAATAATTATCAAAAACGGGAAACGATGTCGCAACCGGGATCGATATTATAATCGGGATCGACATCGTAATTGTGAACGATTTAAAAAGAGAGGCGCAGGATTGAAACAGAGAATGCGACCGAATCGAGACTAACTGTAAAATGGAAACTTTAATCGAAAACGAGATCGGATTGGTATCGATGATAGCAAGATTACTTGATATACGAAGTGAGGAATTGTGTGTTGTGTGTCTGTGTGTCTAATTTGTCCATACGGACGGAACCGCGGACAAAAATCAGTACAGTTTATAATATATCCGTATGTACATATACAGTTTATATATATGTTTATCTAGTTTGTATGTGTTTTGTATCATATTGTGCTCAACATATTATCTTTGTACCTTTAAAGACTGACTACCTACATCTATCAATTAGTGTATAGAAATTATATATTTCTATACACCAATTGATAGTAAACCAGTGGATTTACTTTTACACGTAAGTATAATACTGGCATTTATTATATTTACAACCTACGAAAGTTAATGGTGCGTTGCCGTATGGATCTCGATCGATCCACCAGGAAAATATGTATAGTTACTGTATGAAACGATATACGGATATTAATTCTACACGCGCAGAGTATAAATTTCACGTAACGGTCTTTTTAACTGCTTTCAATTTACTTTGGTACCAAGACAAATTGATACACGTCCAATTTGACGTAACGTACCTAAACTGCAATTGCACGTTCACTAAAAGCAACTCAGTATTTTGTATATTAGAATGACGCCCCGATAGTATGAGACTAGAGATCGTTGGTGATAATTAATTTCAACTGCCATAAATAAATAACTATTTGTCACAATTTATTAAGGTATTTAATTTTGAATGTATTGAATGTGCATGAATGTGAAAATAGGTGCACAGAGCATAGATAACGAATGGTGGTAGCATTATATATCAGTAGGTTACGTGTATTTGAGGAAAAGTTTACCCAAATTTTTTGATAAAATAAAATACTGTGAAAAATTATTATAGTAAAATTTTGAATAGCAATAAACTGAGTTCACGAAGAAGAATACGAAACTATTTAGCGTAACAGTGTAATGAAAATAGATAGATAATTAGGTGCGAAAGTGCGTTTATAGCTTGTACCTATGATTCTTTTGCAAATGTCAATATTCTTTAGAAATACTATGGCCGCTATTTTTAAATCTATATTTAATAATGTTATAAAACGTACGTGATTTTATATAAGTCAATAGCGTATACGCCGTGAAGACACTCAAGAGAAACGCTAAGAGCGCGAACAGAGAGGTTGATTACAGCGCCCGCGCTCTACCGCGCGGAAATATAATTTATCGATCTACAGCACTTATCGTGCACTATTTGTTACGACCTTAATTAAAATATAATTTTTTTAGTTATTCGTTGCTTAAATTGTACTAAACAATTTTTGGCGAACGAGAGAATAAACACTGCGAGTATTTCAAAGATTTGTTTATTAAAAACTACGAAACAAAAATATTACATGGGGCAAGAAATCGAATTCCAAATTACAGAATTCCAAAGATATCGTGAATTTGACACATTTTGATGTTTTTTGAGCCAACAGTGCGCATTGTGTGGAGATGTAACCCAGGGAAGTAGCCCTAATCCATTTATATCCCATTATAGTACGCAATTGATTAATTTGATACGTTTGTTCATTCCAATTATAAAATCAAATGCTTATACCCACGTACTGAAAATTAAATAAAAACGGTACTTCGTTGCGTTTTGCCGAACGTTTTCAGTGATTCGCACAGAAACTTCGTGCTACTCAAAAGCGGTGTTCCGCGCTGCTTAAGTGCGGCAGACTGCGGAGCGGGTCGAACGCTGCCTGTGCCGACTAACTTGCTGGTCGTGCTGTGTGCTCGGTCATACACCGTAAAGTCTTCAAAACTTAGACTCAATACAATGCACTAAGTATAAAAGGGTTTGAATTTGTGCATTTTCTTAATTCATAGTTACTCTCTGTGCGTATTCATTTTATTCGTAAATACGAACGACAAAAATAGAAGTAAAGCTCTTGCAGGCTTAAAATATCTTAATCGAGAGGAAAAAATGGCATTAACCAGATTATTTAGACAGCACGGTGGAATGAAGGGTCTTTTAAGTAAATACTGAAATTATATTGACAATTCGCGTACTTTCCAAGTTATCACGTGTGTCCTATAAACAATTACAATTAAAATAAATAAAAATTCAATCAATGTCCAATAATTTTAACGAAATTCAAAGAAAAATTGAACTTCTACTTAAAAATCTTGATGAGCAGATAGATTATGGAAAGGGATTCTAAAGAGAATCAGTTCTTAGCTGTTCTGACGGAAGGGCTAAAGATATTGGAAACTTGCCCCTTTTTTAAACAATCAAGTCAAATATTACATTAAACACTGAATGTTACAGATCGTTTCGACTTATTGTAATCATGTTTCAGAGAATTTTCGAGCGCTAGATAATCTTGTACAACCTACCGAAAAGTGGGCTGCAATTATTATTTTCATGGTTTCGCGTTTTGCTTTCGCGTTCTTACGTAGTCGTGCTTACGTGCTGGAAACTGCTAATAATCGTGCTGAAAAGGACAACCAAAAAATAAATATCAAAGAAAGTAAACCAAATAACAACAATAATCGGCCAAAATCTTTTGTGGTCGCATTAAATTAGAAAAAGTCCTTTATGATGAGGGTCATCGGCTGCGTGATTGTATGAAATTCAAAGAAATAGATGATTGTCTGCAACATGCAGTAACATGTAGCATGCAACTCACTGCTGACTCTCCAATGTGTTCTTCCACTAGGAATACCTATCCAAGAATTGAATATTTATTCTAGAGAATTGACAGATGGCGAACACCTAAGCAAGTGTTAATTTATTATTTATTTTAGTCTGCTAATTGTTATACTGTTAATTTTTATGCACATTTCATGCCATCTACGCACATCCTCAGGAAAATGCAGACATCTACCAGGGCGTAAGAAGTGTTAAAAACAACCGACAAATGGGGATGTTGGATCCGAATAACTCCTAATGTGAAATTTAGTCATGTAGTAGAAGGATGACAAAAGCATCCCCATCAGTAGCCACAAACCATCATCTGTCAATTGTCACAGACTAATCATCACCAACCATTACCCACATAGTTATCGGCAAGCATCTAATAATGGCAATGTATAAATATTAATTTGGTCACAGAGCATGTTGTTACTATATTTATGTTTTCAAATTTCGAAAAAGTCCAAAATATTTAAACGTAACTCCTTCTCAAACACATGTAAAACAGTCGAACTTCTTTCTGGTCTTTATTGAGCTAATCGCCGGTTTCTATTGAATGTTTAGCAAAATGAGATATGTCTGATTTATTATTGTTAAGGGCTGAAATATGTTCTTTGTATCTAGTTTCTAAACAACGTCCGGTTTGTCCTATATATATATATATATCGATTTACATTGGTCAAAAGTTCATTTGTAAATCCCGGATTTATCTTTATTGTTACATGAAGGCTTTAAGTTGTTATTTGTTTTAAAGGCTATATAAATACTGTTTTTTTAACAATTTTGAAATTTTCTCCGAAATTGTACCATAATATGTTAAGCTAACTACATATTTCTTTTCGTCTTTTGATTGTGTTGGATAGACACTGGTCCTTATAATACTTTTTTGCTTTTTATTAATGATTCTATTAGTATTTTTTTTACTGCATTAGTTCGCTAATACTATATTGTAAATGGTACTTGATACTAATAAGAAATTTATGATTTTTAAGGGATATGATGAGTAACTGATGTATCATAGATTTATAGGCCGCCAATTTGTGTTGCCATTGAGGAAAAGAAGAAATAGGTATTGTAGTAACTGTGCAAGTAGGTTTTCTGTATATTTAAAATTAATGTCTAATATTTTTTCTAGTTATAGTCAAATCAAAAAAATAAATAGGTTAACTCTGTAGGCCAACCCTGAAACTTCCCGCTATTTTCGAGTTCAAAACCCTCGAAAATATACGAGATTTGACATGATTTTTGAGTAAAAAAAAGGTTTGTTTCGATTTATTTCGACAACAATTTTTCGCAAACTAATCAACCGATTTTGTCCCAGTTTGTGGAAATCAACGTGTTTTTAATAGGTTAAGAGCTGATCAGATTTTAAAATTGATCGGTCAAAGCATTTTAAAGTTATTATGAAAAAACCATTTAAAAAAAAATTCTTAGTGTTTTTGAAAATTTCTCAAAATCTACCGGTCCAAATCGACCCAAACTTTCAGGAAATCTAAGTTTGGTGAAACTTAGATTTCCTGAAAACATACACACACACACACACACACACACACATACACACATCCACAGACATACGGACATAATCTCAGGGATGATGAGGGAAGCTTCCTAGACCCTCAGAACGTCGAGATCTGATGAGAAATCGATTTTTGCAAAATGCGGTGAAACCAATAACTTCCCGAAAATTTTAGAAAATTTTCAATTTTCTTAGCGGGAAGTTAAAAATAGAATTATTTGTTTCTTTCGAGTTACATTTGGATTTTTGGGTACTGGGATATTAATGACGCAATTTTGAAACAATTCTAATTCTGTCACATTACCCAGCCAACATAAGATAATATCGTCTATATATCTAAAATAATACAGGATATTATTATTGTTTATTAAGTTTTTATTTTCAAATTCATCCATAAACATTTCGGCCATCAATGTATTTAAAGATTAATCCCATAGCTAGAACTTCCTTTTGCATATAAAACTGATTATTATAACGGAAATGATTTTGAGTCATGCATATTTCCGTTAATTTAAGATATCGTCCTTTTCACCTGGATATAATTTTTGTTTTTCTAATTATGTTTTATACTTGTTAAGCACTCTCTAAAAGGAACACTAATAAACGAACTTTCAACTTCCACGTTAGAAAGGGTCTATTATGGATTTCCACGAATTAACACCTCACGCAATAGATTATTTCAAGAAATGAACGTTGATGCGCGAATCGACCACGTCGGTAAGCGGAAACTGTGTAAGGATTGCTCACTTGGCGGTCATAACTCGTTAAAGTGTTAGCTTAAAGGTGATTGCTTTATATATGAAAATAAATGTATATTACGACATATGCGCCCTCAAACAACTATTACAGAAAACCGGTCGATTCCGCATGTCATGCCGTCGACGTCGTTTTTACCGGTGTTATGTACCGCAACGACCGCGAGTCAAGTTTTATTATGTAATGTTTTAGTGAAGGTCCTAGTTAACAATAATACCCATACGGCTTGAGTACTTATTGATAGAGGAAGGTCAGTCATCATTTATAATCAGTTATTTCAAAAAACATCTAGAAATTAAAGTTAACTCATCGAGTAATAAAAATATACATGTGGGATAAATAACGCCTCTTGTAACGTAAAAGAATCCTGTAAATTAAAGATAAAATCACGGATCAACACATTTAGTTTTCAGAATAAATTTTTAGTCGTGTCACGAATTACTGGATTGTTGCCGAACACGCAAGTCGATGTTAGTGAATTAGTATTATCGAATAATATTAGGTCATGGAAAAAATTATTTCTTCTTTTATATACAAATTTAAAATAAATTTTCATCATATTTCATCATACTTAATTTTAAATATCTGTGAAAGGTCAACCAGAGCGAGGTTCATCTTTGACATCAAGATTACTGGACCGAAAACGCTTGAACCAGTTTTGTGCTCCTCTTACCAACACTGCATCAAGTCCATAACTGTCACAAATTTTTTTCACGGCTTGGGTCGCATTTTTCCCTTTTATGTAATAAAAAGTTAGTTAGAGTTAGATTCACCCATTTGGTAGACAGAAAAATAACAGAAAAATAGCGGGAAACGGTTTTTACTTTTTATTTTTCTTTTTTTAAAATATCATCTATTTAATGGTATCAAAACTAGCCACATACAAACAGCACAATCAAAGAGATTTTACTGCAAATTGTTTCTCATAAAATACAAAAATACTTTTTCCTCGATCTAATATAACACTGGAGGATCATATGTTTCAAACCGAAATCGATATTTTGTTATGAGCTGACATTTACTAGAATTGAATGGAATCAAATATCATTCGATTGGTATACGACAAACCGATTTTACAAAACTCTAAATTAGGGTGGTTAGTCGCAAGGCCGATGATTTCAATTACTTATTTTTCCGACCACGATCCTGTACAGGTTTCTTCTAATGTTATACAAAAATTTAAGAGAATTATTAGAAAGGTTTTGGCGAATCGATGAACTGCGGTCTACAACACCTTTCTTAAAATAAACATTATGTATAATTTCATTAATACCTTTTTACATTGGTCAATTGGTCGAGTGATTCTAAAATCACTAATAGATTGGTAATATCTAAAACCTACAGAATTTTCAACCCTTTAGGATTGTTATGTCCTTGCGTCACACCAATTTTCGCTACAAAAACTATGGAGTACTAAACTCAATCGAGACGATTAAATATCAGATACCTTTATCAAAAATTGGTCAAAGTTACTTTAAGAATTTAATATTTTATGTGATACAAAAATACCAAGACGTGTTCTATGTAATTTTTTTAAAAGGATATTTAATTACACTGTTTTATAGACGCTTCTCAGCAAGCATATTCTGCTTGTGCACATCTGCGTTCTAAAAGAAACGATGATAAAATCATCGTCAAATTATTGTGCGCTAAAGCTCGAATAGCGCCTATCAAGCCTTTTACTATATCTTGACTTGAACTGTGCGGAGTTCTGTTGAGTGCACGTTTATCTATAAAAGTTTTAGAGGCACTAAGATGTAATATCATTCGTAAAAATATTTGGACTGATTCTACAGTTATTTTAAGTTGGTTAATAGCACAACCTAAGGACTTAAAAACCTTTGTGTGTAATCGCATAAACGAAATAAATGATCGAACACCTAATTTTACTTTTGATCATGTACCAAGTCAAGAAAATCTAGCAGATATGGCTTCTAGAGGTATAAACGCTAAGCTTTTACGATCTTCTCCTCTTTGGAGGGAAGGGCCCACATTCCCTAAGTTAATTAACATTCTATGATTTACCCGAAATAAAAACGTCAAAAAATTCTATAGTAAAATTCAATTTGGAAACGACTTTGATTTTTAAAATTTCGAATAATTTGAAAAGTATTCAATTTTAAAAACTGAAAAGAATATTTGCGTATGCTTTACGTTTCATAAATAACTGTAGCGCAAACAATATAACGTTATTACGAACTTTAAATATTGAAGAATTGAATAACCCTCTGCTTCTTTTAGTTAAATTCAGCCAAAATCAATAATTTTCACTTGAAGTTGAAGCTCTTAATATAACAAATATCTTTAAGGCACGACTCTAAATTACGCTCTCTTTTATGGATGCCAAGTGCGTCATCAGAGTGGAAGGGAGAATTAGAAGTTATTTATTTGATTACGATAAAAAGTCTCCTATGATTTTGGATGTTGAAACATTGTTTTACTAAATTAATTACGAGCACTTGTCTTTATTCCATGTAGGTCCGCAGCTGCTTCTGACTGCGGTGAGAGAACAGTTTTGACCAAAAGAGCAAGACACTAGACACGCAACATAATGAAACGATGATATATTTGTCTTTGTTGTCGAGGGTAAATCATTCAACCGATGATGAGAAACCTACCGGCGGACAGAAATAAACTCGCTTTTCTTTTCTCTTCCTGTGGGGTAAATGTGGCTGAACCTTTTACGATATCTAATCGTTAACATAAACGGAATTTGTTGAAGACGTTGACGTCTGATGGAACCACAAAGCAATTCCCTTCGTCATTACTTTTTGTAGTGCAAACTTAATTTGTATCTACCCTTCTAATTTTTTTCGTCTGTATAATTTTTACGCTGTTTGTAATTAATTGTGCTATTACATGTTTCTTAAGTTAAAATCAAGAGCTTTTTAATTATTTTTACACTGCCTGAACTGATACTCCTCAACAGGACTGCATACCCAAATGTGAAATGTGCTTTTTCGTTTGCGGTTCGACTAAGGCATTGCACTTCGAATTTATCAGTGATTTAAGTATGGGTACATTTATTCTGTCCCTGAGCAAATATATCTCAAGAGGAAACAAACTCACTGTGATATTTAATGATAATGCCACAAATTTTAAGGGCATAAACAATGAATTAAGTAAACTGTTAAGATCTATTCGTCAGTCGGTTGTACTTTTTTCAAATGATGAGAGTATTGAATTTAAGTTAAGCTCTGCATGTTCGCCTCATCTTGAAGAGATATGGGAAGTTAGTGTTAAGTCAGCCAAGCGCCATTTAGAAAGTGTTGCTGGAACTGCGGCACTAACATTTGAGGAATCAACTACGTCGTTCACGCAAATTGAAGCAATCTTGAAGCAACCTGAAGTGAGTCCTCTCACTCCTCTGTCTTTAGATCCAACTGATTCCTCTCCTGTAGCTCCAGGGCACTTTCTATTGGACGACCACTTTCTTTATTGTCGTCTTTACCTGTCACCGCTAGGAACCCCAAGAGATATAAACGTATTAAACAATTACGTCAGCAGTTTTGGGATCGATGGGACAAAAGAAGTACGTGGCAAAGCTTCTGCGATGAACAGAATGGCGCAGCTAGAACTTCGAGTTGATGACCTAGTTATTCTGAAGGAATATCACTTACGGTCACTGCAGTGGCAATTAGTACGAATAAATCGTTTATACCCTGTATCTGACGGAATTACTCCTGTATTTGAAATACAGGAGTAATTCCGTTCAGTATTAAATAGCAAAAATATTAAGGGAAGAGCTATCAATGAAATATGCGTTATACCTACTACAAATGAAAACTCTACGAACAATGCTATATCGTCAACGACTACAATTGTCGGAAAGAATTTTCCTAAAAAGACAGCTTCACTTAAGGCACTAAATTTGATTGAAAGTAATGCTTTCAACGCGGCGGAGGTTGTGTATACGTGAAGACCGTCAAGAGAAATGCGAAGGGTGCGGTAAGAGGGGTTGATTGCAGCGCTCGAACAATACCTCGCGGAAATATAATTTATCGATCTATCACGCTTAGCGTACCCTATTTGCTACGACCTTAGTTGAAATATAATTTATTTAGTTATTCGTTGCTTAATCGTATTAAACAATACTATTTACATTACGCTATTGATGCCTTAATTTCAATATTCATAAAAAAAAGAACAAGTTTTAAAACTTGTAAGTTAGCATGATTACTTTATGGAAACATGGCTACTTGTACGTTAAGTAGGTAATTCCGTTTCTCTAGGGCGGAAAAATCAAAAAATTTACGGTAGGTGTAGTTTAGGGAGTCTATTTATTGTAAGCGCTGTGTGGTGTAGGCACACATACTGTACCACACAAACTAGCGCAGAATATTTGTTTGCCTCAGTGAGTGAGCCTTTACGTTTACTATCTAATCGGCTAAGTCAAAGAATTGTTGTTTAATATTTTCAAGGTTAATAGTGCTTTAAACTAAAGAAATCTCCAAACCAATTTTCGTATAGAACCCATAGAACGCAGACTGACAAATTATACGCAATTTTAACTAAAAGACGGAGTGAAATTTGCTACAAATTATTTAATGATATGTTAGCAATGTAATAATCAAAGATGACTCGCACGCGAGTGACAACGTAATTTCCAGACATTTGCGTATAGTTTTAGAATAAATTTAAATGCAAAATTTAGGTCATTTTCATTTCACAAATTCGTAAAAATAGCACGGTTTTGAAAAATGCTATACTATTTTCGAAGCATAGAAAATATTATACCCAA
The DNA here is from genome assembly GCA_005406025.1 of Eumeta japonica. Classification (NCBI taxonomy): domain Eukaryota; kingdom Metazoa; phylum Arthropoda; class Insecta; order Lepidoptera; family Psychidae; genus Eumeta; species Eumeta japonica. The sequence goes on along the minus strand of BGZK01002190.1, from coordinate 33,088 downwards.
ACGAATTCCAGTAATCTTCAAATTATTAAATTAAATCAGCTTAGCGAGACTTTCGTATTCTATTCAACTTACCATTCAGAAATTTTTTACTCGATTCGAATAATTACAATTCTTTGCTTTACCAAATTGCTCGCGGGGTCCGTGACATATGTCTTCTCTCCTACGCTGTTCTTACTTTTTTTTCGCGCAAGTTCCCCAATATTTAAATTTACAAATAAAGCTAATGTCCGCGTATCATGACCCTAAAGGTCTTATTCACGTATATGCTAGCTAATCTATGTCACTATATTCTTTATGAAATTAGCCGCATTTTTTTTACAAATTAATGATATTTTATGTAAAAACATCTCGACTTCAAGGCGTTTAAATTTGTATACGTATAACTTCCCATATCACAATAATTTCATTTTTATTGTTACTAACAAAAGTTCTATTTTATTTGCTCTAGTAACATGCTAATTACAAGAATTTTGTTCATAATATCAGCAGTTTTCAAACATATTTTGAACATATTAATTTTTTAACGCGCAATAGTGAAACAAGGTTTATTTTTAAAAAAGGGGTTAACCTCTACGAGTGTTTTAGACCCCTCAAGATTTTGAACTATCCAATAAGTTGCGCTGACGCAGGCTGCGAACAGACCTTTAGGACAGGCTTTTCCGATATCGGTGGCAATTTTTTGAAAGGCTTTTAAAATTGAACACCTGAAATATTTCAGTCTTCAAATCTCAATAAATCGCGTGGGCGCGGTAACGAGCTCGCCGCAGCCGTCCGCGTACGTATTTTATCGGATGCACTGAAACGTTTTCCAAGTCTAAAGGATTATTTACGACCGTCTGCTCGGCCGATGCGGGCGCATGCAGATGGACGCGCCGCGGCCGCCGGCGCCGTCCTCGCCGCAATAAAACGCCGATTACGGCATAGGCTGGTTCGCCCTATGATGTGTCAGTTTATTCATTTTACATTTTCCGTCTAGAAATTTTATACATATATGAATGGTAATACTTACTCTATTCTCTCAAAAATCTGTTTCAGTAGGAGCCGGAAAGTCTCAGCGAGAATTAATTTTACCTCCGCTCCTCTCTGCAACGTACAACACCGGGACTACAACGCCTTGCCTCAGCGCGCACGACTTTCCGCTACCACATACTAGTCCATCTATACGGATAAATGCAGTTATTTACAATATAATTTCTCTTTACGTAGTAAGTTATGAAATCAGTCAAGTGCAAATCGGACTCGTATACGAAGGCTTCCGTATCGCCGTACAATATTGAACATTACATATATTTTTAAAATAGTCAATAAAAAACAAGAATAAAACTTAATTAATAAACTTGGAAAAAACATTTCTTGTATGAAGACCCATTTTAATTTTTGACTTTATTTACTTTTTTTTTACATAATGTTTGTAGTAGCCACAATAAATAGTCCAGCCAGTAAAACAATAACTTTGCTGTTTTGAGATGAAAGGATAAGACCAACGGGAAAATTTGTGTGAGTGCTAGATATTTAATATCCCGAAAAGTCAAGTCTCTGAGCCATCAGTAAAGCTCGCAAAAAATTTTGCGAATACTCGAAAAAAATACTTTTTTTGCAATAACTCTTGTATGGTTCAAAAAATGAAAAAAATGTTTAACACAAAAGTTTTAGATAATTAAATTTCTTACAAAAAAGGTCTCTTGATATTTTTGCACGAGTGCCAGAGTTTTCGTAAAAAACGCGTCTATGTGCAAAATTATATAAAAATTTACTTAATAATTAATAAATATTTTTTTTTATAAATAACGATGCATTGAACTTCATTATTATGTAATTAAAAATTTTAAGACTTTTTAAACTTTTTGTTTCTATTTTTCAATAGTTTAAGCATTTTGAAATTAACTTTTCCCTATTAAGATGAAAATAAAATTTATTTTTCATTTCATTGAATTCTGCATCATAAATACGTTTAGATTATACCTGTAGGTTATTAACTTACCTTGGATGAAAAGAAATGATCATTATTGGGCACCCGGCCTCAGGTACATTACTTACGCCCATATATTTCCACATCTTGACCCCTCAGGTGTAGTTGGACTAGCATGATTCGTTGGCTGCCGGTCGTTCTACTGATATTGACAGTCATCCTCCTCTTGTCCAGCCATTCGGGTGTCAAGTTAAAGACTCGCTGAATCTTCCTCGCTGCTTGGTCGGCCCGTCGTGGCGATGCGTAATAGGCGCTGTCATTAGCGTATAGCACCAACATTACGTCGTCCTCCCAGTCTTCGAGATGACCTCGTAGCGTCGGTATGTCATCTGTGTATATTTCATATAAGCTGGAGGATAAGCAGCTGCCTTGTGGGACCACTGCTCGGAACGGGCGGGGGCGGATAGTGCCTCGTTGACAGTAACGCAGAAACTGCGTTTGTGGAGAAAATTGACAATGGCCCTTTGTCAGTGCTCACGGCAGTAGGGTATCCAGTAGTTTGTGGAGAAGGCCAGTGTGCCATACCCTATCAAAGGCCTTCTCCACATCCAAGAGCACTGCTACAGTGTACCGTCCGCAGTTCTTCTCGGATGCCAGGTAGTGCAGTACTCTTATTAGTTGAAGCGTGGATGAGTGGTCACTACGGAACCTGTATTATTCTTGTTTTGGGAACAGCAAGGGATGTAGTTTACGCAGTTAGGCCATGCTCAAAAGTTTCGCTATGTGTGAAAGGAGGGTAATAGGTCGAAGATTCTCAGGTCTGCGTGGGTCTTTCCTTGATTTTGGAATCGTTATAACTTTACCCCTTTTCCAGGTTTTGGGGAAGTGGCTGGTGCAGGATATACCGTTGAACACATGTTTCATGGTCATCCTTCTAGCGAGATGTCTCAGCGCTGCCGTCGATATACCATCTGGTCCAGGAGCTTTTTTTTAGGCAGACGTAGCACGATGTGTGGTTCGACTGGAGATAAAAATAGATCGCCTGGAAGAGGGGAGGTGGGGTGGCTATGAATTTACACACTCTCTCCTCTACATGGGTCTAATGATTTTGTAGCAGTGGAGAGGTAACCGGAAAGTTTTTGAATAATTCTTCCAAATAATCGGCCATCACCTTCGCTCGAGCTTGGGCATCATAACAACGAACTCCTGTACGGTTGGCAATCGGGCATATGGGCGTTGACGTTCTGGTGAGCTAGCGGCAGAGTTGGTTCAAGTTCTTCGATCTTTCACCAGTTCATCGTTCTATCGTTTGTTGATCGCCGATCGCTACCCATGCCGCATCACGGAACTTTTTGATTGCCATAGGCATCTTTTTGTCCAAATTGTTAAGTTCCTTCTTAAATTTGGGACAGCGAGTGCGAACCCACAGTTTGTGTAGCCTGTGTTTTTGTTCTAGTCCCACTTTGATGTGTGAAGGAAGGTCCCCGTGACGCGACGTCCAAATTGGACGGAGATTTGTAACCATAGACTGAGCCCTCTTTATTCATCAGTTGCTTGGCGACTGTATCCATGTCAACAGCGGTTGCAAATGAGGATTCCAGGTACAGCGTTTCTAAGGACGCTTCAAATGCCGCCCAGTCTATACGCTGCCTCCTGTTTTGTTGTGAAAAATGCCGTGCCCCGATCGTTACAATTATAAGGATAGGCAGGTGCTGTGTGTCCATGATGTAGATGACTTCCACATGCACAGGTAGCCAACCTTGTGACTGAGTACTATGTCGAGTAAATCGGCACAGTGGCGTAGATTGGTCAGAATGTTTGTTGGAGTATCTGGTCCCAGGACCTAGTAGCTCTGGCTCTCGGCGTTCTCTATAAGGAGTCTCCCGGCTCTGGACACGGAGTGTGATCCCCACGCCTTATGTTTGGCGTTTAAATCACCCGCTACAAGCGTGGGAGTTGAGGTAAAACGGATATCTTGTATACAGAGTGCGATGCCCGGGGGTTTGTATACTGTAAACAGTCTAATGTACCTCAAGTACAATGATGTATAGATAGTTTATTTAGAAGTTTTCGTGTAAAATTTTTCGGCGTCAAGTTTTGGGCGTTGCAAAGTTTTCATTTCATATTAAAGGCTTGTGTTTCTGACTTTTATGACAGTCAAGTGCGTTAATGCGTTGAAGATTTTAAAGACAATTATTATAAATGCGTAACATTCCAAATTTTATCCAGTTATTTTCCTTAAAAAATAATGACAATCGTTGCATAATTAATCAAAATCGGTCTAATTATAAAAAGATATTGGTGGAGAAAAAATTTCAAAAATGTTTTCTTAGTGTATTTTTTTAACTTCTGTCTCGATGAATTCTAAAATCTAATAATTTGTTTTCTTTGAAATACAGCATTGATCGTCGCAAATTACATTAAAATCTGCTGGTTCATTCGAAAGATAGCGTTAAACAAAAATTAAAAAAAAAGTCTTTTCAAAAATTTTTAAAAGACTGATTTGCTTACTTTGCTATTTCGACTTTCACAGCATAGTTATTCTTACATCTACTGTTAATATTGTGAATGTCGCTCATTTTTTTGAAACGATTTTATATTTTTCTTGGCACAAGCTAGGTTTTCGTATATGTGCTGTGACGTTACACTTAAAATATTAATTTCTATAAATAATTCTGAAATGTTCATAGTCTCGAATTATAAACAGCACAACTATCTTGCTTCTGCAGTCCAAAATTGAGTTAAATTGACTATCTGACTCTTATTAATTTACATACATGAGGCTATAAAGATACCTTCCACAGTAGCTCATTTTGTATAACTTCCTTCATGTCTTTTATCGACACGTCTACATCCAACACAATCTTACAACTACAAGGACAGCTTAATTTTTTTCCTATGTTGTAATACCTAATTCACGTGATCTATGATCTTTTAACAGCATTTTACGATTTTAAAATACAAATTTTTATAAATGGCCTGATATGCCAGAGATACTGAGCTTTGGGAAAATATTTTAAATTTATTTCTAACTAAGGTCAAAGGCCTTAAAACACTGTAAACCCTCTCAGTATGCAATTTGAGACATTGCTCTATAGTAATGTTGACATTATCGTTTTTAAAGTGAATGAGGACGTGAGCCCTATAAAATCTTAAGCGAACCAAATTCATTTTGTAATAAAACGAGCCTTTAAACAACTTGCATGAAAAGATCATTAGACATTGGAAACACTGTAGTATAAAGCCATACTGTAGTCAATTTGGCCGCGGCACAAAAATGGGCCGGTTCGACCCGTGAAATATCATACTCTTACAGAATAAGGACGTGAAGTAACAGCTTTCACTGTTGTATTTCCTCTCGTGAGTGAAAATTCCGGTGGACCACTCTCTCACTCCCCCTTTCATCTACTCTGTACCTCTCCGTTAGAAATCCTATTCCCTTCCGACAACCGATAATGACCGACAACGTACTGGTGATTCCTCTTAGGTTGCGAGGGTCCATGGGCGGTGGTGCGTCTACTTTTTGACGACACCTGTACGTGGATCCCTCGATTATGCTATAAAAATAGGAAAGATATATGACTGTATTAAAATGTGAAACCAATAAATCTAGAGAAAGAGTATTTCTTAGAGTTTCCTTGAAGTGTGAGAATATATTTAATTACAGGAATGACGTGCTTTTTTTTTGAATACTGACTATCTAATAATTTGATGTAACCAATATTCATACTTTAATTTTGCAAATACTACGCTTCAAGATATCACTAAAATTAAAAAAGTATATTCCTGATAAAAATCATTATTTTCCCCTGGAATATAACGAATCCTTGAGACGCTTAGTCCATGTCATGTTTTACATTTTTTTTTCATATTATTGTCTTTTTTCTTCTAAATTATAGATTAATATTTTGTAGCAACGAGAAATATAGCTTTCGCGTGAAATGCTAGGTAGCAACTTCTAGCATATGGCGGAGCGCAATTTCACATATTTTTATGCTTATAATAAATATAATTTTTGTCGTTAAAATACATATGTAATCAAAAAAGTTATAAAACAGTTGTTTACAGAAAATAAGAGTTTAATTTTCTTGTCTAAAGAAAATTAAACTCTTATTGCTTTCAATGAAAATATCATTAAACTTGAAGCGAATTGCTGAGCGAATTATTGAAGTAACCTGCACAGATCTAGAGCGACCTAGTGTAACTAAGCGTTTGCAAACTCCCAAGTTCATTATGCAATATATTCGAAAAAAATAATAGAAGAAATTTTGTGTAAAATCTGTGAACGCCTTTGTGTTCGTAACAAAAACCGACAGTCGACGTATCAGCGTGCGTCGATCGGGTTGGCCACTGCCGGGACACGAATCCGTCTACACCGTTACGATGCGCGTTGCATTAAGTGATACTTTACGCGTTGGGCGTCGTCGCGCGCATGCAGCCTTATTTATTCTATACTTTTCTTTTTCAGTTTAATAAAGTGCACATTGTCAATGGTTATGTTCGAAGTCAAAAATGTAAAAGTATGTTTTATTGATGTTTGTCAGGACAAATTGTAATTGGGACTTGATTCGACGTGGAATCGTTTGTAGACCGTTATAGGCTATTTACATAATAAAAAATGTAAAAGTATGTTTGATAGGATATTTGTCGTGCGCTGTCGGCTGGACAGATTAATTTGGCATCAAGACCGCTATTGCACTATCGGGACTGGAAACGGACCTAACAATGGAACAAGAATTGCCAACGATATCAGGACCGCGATCGGGAACAGAATTGATAGCGAGAACGGCTAGTATGTAGAAGAACCAAGTTTAAGAATCGAGGGCGAACGGGGATCGGACCCTGCAATGAAACCAAAATTGACAATGAGAAAAGGACCATGATGCGATTTAAGTTGATACAGAACATGAACAAATTCATTCCCTGTCTACGAGAACGGAACTAGGGACACATTTGGATAATAAATAAAATTGCTGAATTTAAATTTATGCCTAGCGAAGCGGGCAGGTGACCGCCAGTCTATACATATAAGCAAAATACCACTGAATGACTGACTGAATGATTAACTCATCACGAGATCTCCGAAACTATAGGTCCAATTGAATGGAACTTTGGTATAGTTACTCTTTTCTGAACAAAAAAGCTCACTAAGAAGGGATTTTAAGCATATTCAATCCAAAAAATAATTATTCATCATTTTATGTAATCTCCGAAACTATAGGTCCGATTGACTTGAAATTTAGCATAATCATCCTTTTTGGGACGTAAACGCTCACAAAGGACGGGTTTTACGCAAATCTTATCCAAAAGTTTTTCATCATTTTTTTCGTCTACGTGGGTGGAGCGCGGGCAAAATCTAATATATATGTAAGCAAAATACCACTGACTAACTGACTGACTGACTCATCACGAAATCTCCGAAACCAAATGTCCGTTTGATTTGAACTTTAGGATAATTATTCTTTTCCGGAAGTAGGCGCTCACTAACAACGGATTTTATGCAAATGCTACTCAAAACATCTTTCATCACTTTTTCGGTCTACGTAGGCGGAGCCGTGGGCAAAAGCTAGTGGTTCATTTCTTACCATGACCAAGTCTGAATGTAATTACTTTTTATGCCAAAAATATTAATGTTATAAAGATAACATCTTATCATTCCGTAATTGGGCAACAGTGGATATTCATACTAGCAGATTGTATAAAAATTTGGAAATGTGTGTTAATATTGTAAGAAATTATTCCAATGTACCTATTTAAGCGTGTATATGCAGCTGAAAAATCAACACTTTTCTCTAACAACATAAAAAGAGCTCAGACATGATTAAAAATACTTGGAAAATAATAAATAGAAAAATTGAAGAACCAATATCCCTTCATTTAGAATTTCGAATAAAAGTAGACAATAAAATTTTAAACAAAGGCATAAACGTCGCTTTCTCTTTTAAAAAATTCCCTACGGATACTTCAATTTTAACTGCATAATCTGTAAAGTCGTAGCCGGCACTCGCTGAATCTTAATAGAAGCTTAACCTTGATGTTTGTGATATTGCGTTCGAATTAACTCTAGCTATAATGATGTTCTTAAAACCTTCATATCTTTAAAAACAAAAAATACTGCCGATCTTGATTGCTTTTCAATAAAAATAATTGACTCTATAATTTTTTGTGTTTATTGTTTTAATGTGTTTCTGGATCAAATTAATATAATATTTTAATCCAATATAACACCGTTCGAACATAGACCGATACCAATATTATTTTGGAAAAACTAAACTTAACTACCGCGGTATTGTTATAAGAATAGTTTGATAAACGTTAAGTATTTTGGATTCATTAAGGATTGCTTAACAACTGGAAACAGTGTCTCTATAATATAATCTCTATTGTTCCAATAACTGTCTCCAAGAATAAGCTCAAGTTTATTCAACAAATTTGCAATGATTGATCTAAGGCATTGATTACGATCATAATAATACATTGATCAAGAAACTACATCACTATGACGTGAGGAGTCGGTTTCTTGAACTTCTGGAGTTATATTTGAGTGACAGACTTTAGAGTTTATTACTGGTGACTGCTCGTCAGGGTCTGTGGTCAATATAGGCATGCTACAGGCTACAGTTCTTTGACTATTTAATTCTTCATTTATATTAATGATTTATATTAATGATTTGTTAAGGACGAACATGAGATTGTACTGTTAGCTGATGATACTTCCTTACTCTTTAAGGTTGATAAGCAGGAAGCAACTTTGGACAAAGTAAACAGAATCGTCTCTGAAATAGATAAATGGTTTGATATTAATAATCTTTTGTTTAATGAGAAAAAACAAAACTTTTTAATTTTTTTTGTTATTTGATACTAAATTGGTTAGTACAAATGTAGTAGAAAAGAATGAGATATTAGATATTGTGGACGCGACCTTATTTCTTGCTATCACTTTGGATGTTAAGTTACAGTAAAAGTTTAATGTAACAAAATTGACAAAAAGGTTTTTCAGCATATGCAGATAAAAGGATTCGGCGGCTTACAACTTATGTATCGCGAGATTTATTTACTTTGATTCCTTTCATAATCTCATAATCTATGGATTTTCATTATGTGGTCATGCAACCGATATTTACACCATTTTCGTGCTGCAGAAGTGGGCTATTCGTGCCATTTATAATTTTAAACCAAAAGCATTTCCCAGTGAAAACTTCAAAAAAAATAATATTTTGACTGCACTGTCACAATACATATCAAGACCTGATACATGTCAAGAGAAATATTAAATCATTTCAAAAAATGAGCGACATCCATAATATTAACAATAAACATATGAATGATCTTGCCATTGTTAATGGTACTGAATGATGTTCCCAAAACCCTATTTAGAAAACTTAGCAAATCACCTAAGGGGAAATCTAAAATTAAAAATTTTTATTATACGATTTTAAAAATTTTATATAAAAAGAAGCTTTATGCTGAGAGCTATTATGCCTCATCTGAATTTATTAACGAAATAAAGCCTTGAGATTGCTCGGCTATCAGCTTGCTTCATATAAGTTCGGAATGTTTTACTAGTTTTATTATCTGTTGAGCATTGTGTATCTTTGAGCAAAAAAGGGATATCCTTGAGCTTCTTGCCCATTCTTCTCAGGGTGAATCGTCATTTGGAATGGGTGGTAATGTTAACGTTAAAAATACAATATTGAGGTATTTCAAGTGTCTATTAACCACAAAATAAAGACATTTTTAATTTAATTTTGGACGCAGGATTTTATTTTTTCAAAATCTTCCAATCATCTTCACCATTTTTTCTATCAAGCAAAATTTTTTATTGTGTTTTCGACGTAACAGTCGTTTAATATACATTTCGCATACAACATATATTTTTTCTAATAACTTTCATTGCATTTTGGCCCAATGATAGTAGTTTTGTTTTGTACTTTTCAACTCTTAATTGTTTGCTGTTTTATTTTATGAAATCATATTAAGCGTTAGAAAACATTGTTTCAAGTTGTTATACATGGAGCATTAAACTTCGTTATGCAAACTTTTACCTCTGATTCCATATCCATAAATCATCTGATTCTAAAAATACAGACAAATACTGCCATGACTTGTCTGATTATCTATTTGTATTTGTAATATCAACTAAATGTAGCGAATGATACAATGACTTGGACAGTAGCGACTCAGGGATGTGAAACAAGCTGATGACGCGCGCGTATGATGCGGCTATGCAACTTGACGTTTTTTGTCTGTTCATTGTTCACCCGAATCCTGTGTTCAAAAACTAATAGGATAAAAATTCTAAATATTAACAAATAGCGCCAACTCTGACCGAGATACATCACGTTTTATATTTTAGATTATTCTTTGGATATTTTAAGACATATGTATATACACTTTAACAATGACATTCTTTGACAATGTAAATAAACACACTGTCTCAAGTAAAAGCATATTAATATATTTTTCTTTACCTTAATTAGCGTATTTTTTCAATAATTTTTCTATTGAATTCAAAAGAATAGAAATATTATTGTGACTAGATAAAAATCTAGTCACAATAATATTTCTATTATTTCACATACTTTGATTTATTTAATATGGGAAAAATTAAGAGATATTTTCTAATTATCCTCAATTTTTTTATTACCGTATTGTACCAAATGTTCAAAACATAAATAACCCTACAAAGAACGAGTTCTTCTGTTATAATAGGTACAACTTTAAAGAAAATTCTGTTTAAAAAACTTTAAAGAAAGTTCTGATACAACTTTAAAGAAAATAGAACTGCACAAAATTATCCCCGTCAAGAAAAAAAGATGTCTTCCGGTATATTTTTGAAAGGCGGTCGCGTACTGCCAGCGTATCTGTATTCTCCGACTGGAGACCAGTGCTGCGCCGGTCAAGGCGGACGGCTGCGGCCGCCGCGCGATTAATCACCGCGTCCACCTGCGCCCGCCGGGAGCGCGGCCGCAGCCGGAGCCGGCGCGCCGCACGGCGAGATATTGCAGCGGATACGAGAGCTTACACGCCCCAGCGAATTATAAATCGAAAGCGAACACTGCATGTTTGTGTCCAGCTAAATAGCTCTTAGTGCTTGTTGTGCATTTTTAGAAGGGAAAGCCTTTTGAACGATATTAATTTTAGGTTGTTTGATATTGGTAAACAAAAATTTCCAAAGTGACAGATTATTCCATCGAAATGCAAAAGAGCATTAAAATTTGGACCAAAAATGATGAACAATATTATGTGCCTGGATATGCGTCTAAACACAAAAATATTGTATGTGTTGCATATTTTTTTTAAATCGATGTAGTTTGTATCGGTAGATCTTTTAAAGCTCTTTTTTTGCATTTTACTATAAACTGTATTTATTTTTACTAAAACCAAAATGCAAAACTACCCAATTACCTATAGTTTTCATTGTTCGGCTCGTGTAGAAAACGTTAGTAAGCAGTGTATCACAGCAATGACATTCCTCAAGAGCACTTAAATCGTACATGGTTATAACATACGCCTTGTTGAAAGTAATTAATGATTGGAATAAACATTTCCGTGGTAAACAGAATTATCATTTATTTTTTGGAGTTTACTCCTTAAGAATCGATTTCATATGGCGGGAAGGGCGGGAAAATCACGTTACGCGTGCGGGTTACTGAAATAAATAAATCATGGTTTTGCCATGCAACCAGAATCAATGACAAATGACAAATATAATAGTTTTCCACGAATCATTGTTAGTGGAAGGGGTTCAAAACTATTGAAGAAAACGTTACCATGAACTTCCATTTATACCTTCATTGGACATTTTTCATCATTTAATTCGTGACGAATTAATGGCTGGAACCGCTGAATAATCTCTTAGATCACTATCCCGATCTCTTCCGCTCGTAATCGATATCAGAGCCGTTCCCACTTTTAAAAAGATTTTGTTTAATACATGTGCATAGAGAGCCGTCAATTACTGAATTGTATTTTCATACCATATACATTCAAATCCATCGAATAAACTTTTTTGAGTTCAGTCAACCTTCCGGGACAGAGCGTGTAAGCTGAAGTGGCCGTTACCACTATCAAAATTACTGCCGGCCGGCGAAGGAGCGTTTTAATCCCGACCTATTTTATTTAACTGGATTACACATGCTAGCAATTAGTTCATTGCAGGATATTCGGGCAGCGGAGCTTTATTTACGGTCGACAGTAAAGCCCGCGGCGCCGCCGCCGCTAATCTCTGCACTAAGGTGGCCCTTATACACCTGACAGCGCGCCCTGGCGGGCGCGACCGGCCGGAGGGAACGCCCTCCTTTTATGTTAGATTTATTTCTAAAGTCTCAACATTACAAAAACGGTGTCGCGGCGTAATGTATATGATGAGTATTAATAAAAAATAACTCTAAATATAACCGTTCTCGTAGTCGAAAGCGCAAATAATTGTATTATGATTTAATATCTCATAAAGGTAAGAGGGAACTCAAAATAAAATTATAACCATAAATTCGCGTGATAAAAGTTTTTCATGATTCAATTACGCAGACGTAAAGGCGCAAAACTCTCCCCGGGGCCTCGGTACGAATTTCTGCAGAAATATAAAGGTCGGCTTTTCCAACGAGGAATTAATTCACGGTTATTATGATTCGCTTCAATAATAAAAATATTGCCTGTTGTTCTATCTTTCAGAGTAGCCGTCGGGCGCCCCGGACGGGCCGGAGCGGCGTCTGCGGACTCCATGCGCCGGTCTGCGTTCGCCGCCTTTCGCCCTCGAACCGGTCTAATTGCCTTCGCGATCGGTCATTTTCGGCGTCGATAGATAGATCGGGCGTCTACCAGTCGAATCGTTTTTCGCGACGTCCGGACGGCGCGGCGGGCGGCCATAGTTCGCCAGCTCATGCCTAAAGCCCGACTCCGCCGCCCTCCGAGAGGCCGGTTAAAACGGAATCCTTAAATCACTTTTGAGTTTTCATTCGGAAAACAAACTCCGCATGCACAGATGCGAAAATCCAATAATGGCGGAAGGGGGAGCGCGCGGGACCTCCATCTTCCCCAAAAAAAAGGGGAACGATTCCCCTAAAGTATTAAAACTCGAGACTAAAGTCACGCAATACAAAATTCATTGGTATTGCCTTTTTCCGAAACTCGGGGTGAGCGCACTCCGTTATTCGAACGGGATTCGTACGAATGTATTCAATATAAATATTTATTTAATGGAAGCAGAAGAGCGTAGCGATTGAAATACACAATTAAGTTAGTGGCGTGCGCGCATTTAAGACGTTCTTATTTCATAACAGGACGACCTCGGCCGGCGTGCGATGACGGCGCATTAAAATCTTTGCACAGGCAGACGCAAAGTAGATGCTTAACATTTAATGAACGTTTAATTTCCTTCTATAAATTGTACCACCTGTATATATGTTGTGTTGTGATATAGCACCACTGTTTGAAGTAATTTGAACACACAAATATGTTAATCTATTAGACTATATTCACGTATTAACTGGCGTTGGTACATGCGCAGGTTCAAAGACAATCCGAAAATAACAAAGAATAACAGACAAAATAAAAGTAATTTCAAATTATTGCTTTATTTTGCATTATTGTTTCTAAAATTCTAAAATATTTTTCAGTACTTAGTAAGACCGCAGCGTCCCGCAACCCGCGCAAACCATGGCGCCGCATGCTAAAATACGCGCGCTTTTGCTTATTTTTAAAGGCTTAAAAGACAAAACAGTATTTTCTTTTAAAATAAAATGTAGTATTTATTAAAAAATCGAAGTGGCATTTTGAAGTTTTTGTATACATTTATTTAAGTAGAAAGCTTCCGTTCCTTTATTTAAACATACAAAATGATAGTTATAAATTGATCTATGTACATTTTTTTCTTAATTTACGAATTTATATTTTAATTTTAAAATGACACTCCTTCCGTTCCTCATTTCTTTGGCCGTTATGCACTCTCCTATCGAAATAGGAGAGTGCATAGAGTTAAGCGTGCATACTAAAACATAGTGCCATTTTTAATATGAAAGTAAAGATCTCCATAAATTTCATAATATTCTAATTCGGAAATATTTGATTATTAATTACTATTAACAATTACTAACTAGAATTTTGAAAAATGCCTTTTATATTTTAAGATTTAAAGGATCAAAAATGCAAATAAATTTGAATTAAAGTATAAATACACATTTTAAATATATATATGACTAGATTTGGCCCGCAGATCCGCCCGTGTAGACATAAAAATATGAAATATTTTTTTGAATACGATTTGCTTCAAATCCATTTTTATTGAGCATATATGTCCAGAAAGGGTAGCTATACGCCAAAGTTCAACTCCATCGGACATATAGTTTCGGAGATCTCGTGATGAGTCAGTCAATCGGTTATTAAAGGAATTAAGTATACTTATGAGGCTAATTCTTATTCTAATGCTATATTTTATTGTAATGCTTATTTCAATTTGGTTTAAAAATTCATTATATTTGCAAAAAAAAAAAACTCATGAGGTGTTTTTGGGATCGGTTGCAACAAAGTTTCTTTCGCTATATGTAAATATATTTTATGACTTTAATAATAACAAGGAAATTAATGAAAACATTTGAAACTACTTAAATAAAAAATAATGTAAGTAAAAAAATGATAGGAAATATTTGTAAGTTCTAAATAAATATTTTTTTTTAATAAAAAAAATCCAAAAAGATAATGCAAGGAGGCAGAGAGATCGAGAAGTATTTACACTAAGCCTAGCAGACACTATACAGATGTCATCATTTTTCGTTGCGGTTACACTTTTTTCGTAGCTCCCATCCACCGAGCGCCTGAATATGACATGCGGTAAGGAATTTCGTTCCAATAAATTATGTATCTTTTTATATTTAATCATTTTTCAAATTCATTCATCAAATTTCTTCTTTAATATGTCAGTAAATGCAAAAATTAAATTCGCGTTTAATTTGAATAATTGATCTTTAATTTTAGAAATGTATAACTTGAAAGTGGTCGTAGCTTGAAAGTTAAATGAGAGTCATAATTTTCTTCATCTCGCAGTAGCTTCATTACAGTCTGTACTAACAAGACGATCGACTACACCCTTTACGACCGCGGCGCGTCGAGAGCCGTGCGTCCAGGCAGACGCGTCGGCCAACCGACCGCGTTCGGCCGCGTGTCCTCTAAGGAGATTGTCTAAGCTGAACAAGTACGCTTTCGGCTGCCTCCACGGGCGCGGCTCCCCGCGAGTCGCGTTCCCCACCTGAAAATATTACATAAGGTATGTATCGCGGCGGCGCCCGGAAAGATTACGAGGAAACAGAACTTTCGCGAAAGTTCCGAATTTCCTACGTGACAAGTATATTTCGGGTAAATGTTCTGGTAAACTGCGAATTGTCTAGATACTTTCGGTCGCTTGCCGCGGCGCGATCGAGGTGAAATGTTGCTGTAAGATTCTGTATTTTTTTTTCCTTTTCCGGAAACAAACACGGAAAAGTTTAATAAGTTCATCTCGATAATCGGGATTTATATTCGCGGTTTATTTAAATTTTTCGAAATAAATCATAGTCAGTGTTATCTTCCACAATTGTAGCATACTTTCTTAACTTGAAAAAGTTAACATTTTCTGTGTTCTTACTAGGACCTCCAACAACATGTATTTTCAATCGGTGTTCGGCATCTATTCTCTCCATATTTTTAAATATTTCGATGAACAGATATAATATTTTAATAATATATTTTTGTTTACTCTACACATTTTATTAAAAAAAAGACTTATCGTAGCCGTACAACACAGATATTACCTAAATTTTGGTAAATCAAGATTTTAGATACCTGTTGATAAAAATCATGGGTTAGTTATCCATTAGAAAATAGTTACCAAAATTATAAAATCTTGCTGCAGGTGATAAACGACTTTAGATTTAATATTTATAAGAGTTATAGAACTTGAAACATTTTTTTTTCTTCTAAATTAATTAGACAATAAGAAAGGACCGAAATTAAAAACACATAGGAATCACTTATCGAAACTTGCTTATTCTATAATCCTTTTGTTGAGAAGTATCGCGGAGTTTAAAAATCAAAGTTGTAAATGAGTGTTTCCTTATTCACGGCCATCGGTGAGGCGCTGGGATCACCGCAGCTGACGTCGAAAAACGTTAAGTCACATTTCTTTCTAACTTTTACCAATTTGAAGCCGGGCGAACTTTTTCTCCTTTTGATTCGAAAGTTCGCAAAACGAATTCGTTTCCCTTTCGAATATATCCATCGTCGCGTAGATTAACGAACGGATAATCTACGAAACAGCTCATCGAGTGGGACATATTATTAGGACTCAATTATTAGGACGGATTGAAAATATTCGTATAACTCTGTAGCAGTTGCCAACGAAACTGTACAAACCGAAAAGATGCAAGATCGTATATTATAAACACGCATCAAACTGAAGAAAATTGCAAGAGCGAAATAATTTTTTTGGGTCTTTTCATAGTTTCTTTCTCCGCTTGAGGCGTGTCCCGCCGCCGACTGCGGCCTACGCCATCGCGATACCAAAGATTTCCCTATAATTATTTCGGCGGACCGCTTTTTTTCATAAGTTGCCCGGGACGCCATTAATATGAGAAAAGAAGCACCGTCGGGTCCCGGTTAAATAAATGAACTGACTAATAATTAATTGGACTTTTGCCCTATTTTCGGTTCGGCGACAATTAATTTCCGTTGCCCGAAAGAAAAGAACCTTATCACGGGCGTTCTCGCGCTCTGTTCGAGTGACAATTGGAATACACGATTTTCCTTCTTTCGAGGCTGAATATTTTAGGGCGTTTTGTAGGGTTATTCTCGGTTAATCGGCTTTAGATCGCCTCACGTCTAGTCTGGGGCTCGTTACGTAGCCCTCACTATATTCGTTCGAGATATCCACATATTGGAGTGTTACATGTTTATATTACAGACATACGATAAACTAATTCTCTATATTAACAGTCGAGTCAATATTGTATATATGATTTAAGCTTCTCGCTGGGAAATATTTAAGGGAAAATATTTACGTTACGAAACGCTAATTAAGGGAAGCTTTAAGGGTACATAGTCGAGACGTACATTATATTCTATTACATTACTATTGTAAAGGTGTACTTTGTTGTTATAACGAGATCATTACTCAAATTTCATTATTGAATCGTCTTAAGTTTCTCATTTGTTTTACTTGTAATGTTAATTTCAAAATTAATCGTACTAGCGGTAATATGCGGTTCTCACATCATGAGCCTCCGATAAACTGTGTTTAAAAAAATCGTTGATTAAAGCTTATTTGAATTATCTTTCCTAATAAATCATGATTTGCGAACGAAGTGGACGTAGCTGTTTCAATATTTCGTCGAGATTAGCTGATTTAGCTCGAAACATACGTAGAAATTACATTATAATTATTTAGCGAAATAACAAATTATTAAGACTTATTTAGGTGTTCTTAAGTTGAATTCGCTGGATAGGGATTTTTAATGGAAGGGCAGATTCGACGGTCAGCGGTGGTTGCATATTGAATGTTAACACATGTTGCAACTAAACATCTAATTATGAACTTCCGAGAATTAACACCTCACTCAATAGAATGTATATTTTATAGTCTAAATTTTTTTTCTGTATGTCTATTTGTATATATATTCTACAACGCGTTGTGGATGTCCTACTCCTCGCAATGGCCTCTAGTCGGTACGGCTTTTGTAACTCACTTTCCTTGTTCACATTATCTCTTACCGTTTGATCTATAAACATAATAAAACTGTCGGGTCTGTTAGTAGAAAATATTTGCAATAAACTAATTTGAGTTTCGATATTAGGAGTGTAACAGAATAAAATAAGACTATTTTTAAAAACTTTGTTTGTCTGCTTGAATATATTAATGTCTAAAACTATTCAACATATTTTCTCAACGTTTTCACTGGGAACTTAACTATAGATTTTGACAACACATAGGATTTATTTCATCAAAATCGACTCATTACAATTATATTATCTTAAAACGTATGACTACGCAGATATAGTCCGAAATATGGTCATCTTGAATTATATCTCAAGGTATTCTTTCCAGAAAACTGTATAATAAAATATATAGCGTTTCTGTTAAAACAAAAACGCGGTTTTTCAATTTTTGATGTTTTCATATTTTGATATCCATAAAATTAAATGTTTATATTAATATATTAGTATAATAATTTAATAAACATTTAATCTTTAGATACCTATGTTCACACTAAATCGAAAGAAAATTATCTATAACTTTTGATTAAAGATCATTACATAATAAACTGTTATTCGAAACTGTGTAGTGACTTTTAATTCTGATTTGTCCCTATTGTTTTAAAAAGTTAATTTGCAATGTAATTATTAAAGCGGTCAAAAGTTTTAACAAAATCTAATTTCAACATATATAGTATTCCAAAAAAGAATACCAGCGACCGAATCAAATAGTTAACAAACATTAGGCCCAGCCACACAACGCGGCCTCGGGAATCCGCGAGCGGTTCGCCCCGCCCGCCCGCGCCGCCAAATAACAAGTTCATAGCGCGAGCCGTTTGTGCTTAAACAAAGCGTCAGGCGCAGAGTCGCTCCGGCAATAACGGAGATCATTTTTCATACGGTTCATTCGGGCGGCCGACGAAAGCGATACGATAAATCATTGTTCCCGGCATCGCCCGGTTATTATTTAGTCCGGCGCCGGCGGTCTCCTCCCGCCGCGGCGCGCGCCGTCACATCTCGCCGCGACAGCGGGCCGCGCGGTCATTTTCCGCGACAGATATAAATTAATTACGCGACCGGCGTCACCGGGATTCCGGCCGCGAATTTAATCAAATAATTTGATGAATATTTCGTTAGGACATCTCCGGCTTATGCGGGGGCTAATTGATCACGTCGATTAAGCGCCGGCGCGCGCTCGCGTCGTGATCGAGCGCCGCGCGGCTGTTTGCGTTGTCGGTTACGCTGTTGATCGGGGAATTTATTACTATCGCGGTTTGTTGTTGCGTCTAAATTGAGTTTTGATATCGGAAGCGGTTTGCAGTTGCGCGCCGTTTACACTTCGGCCGCGTGAACAGTCGACTTTGGATCGTCTTTAAGTGAACATGCAATGCATGACAATTAATATCGCAATGAGATCATTATCATCTACTACGTGGGTCAAACTAAAAATCCTTAGAAAATCAAAACTGAGCAAAGTAGAAAGATATTTTTAAATATTGTTGTTTTTCAAAATAGCGTCCGTTGAACCGATTCACCGCTGCATTCGATGGGTCCATTGAGAGAAATTCTTTGCCCACTCGTATTTAGGGATCACGTCGACTGTTTTTCCATATGCAGCCACTAGCTTCCTCGGCGTCCGTAAGCCATTTTTCTCGATTTTTTTTTAATTATAAGAAATAGATATAAATTGTATGGTGTTACGTCGGGGATGTATGGCGGGTGAGTCAGTGTTTCTATACCTAATGGCCTCGAAAAATGTTTGTTTGGTGGTATGGAATGAGACATTGTCGTAATGAAGGAGAATTGCATTGCGAGATGGTTTTCTCTGAATTTTTTCAGAACAAGAGGTGACAATTCTTAGTCTACTAGTCTGCAGTGATTATTTTTTGTTTTCTAAAACAATAGCGAAGAAGAATAAAATAGTGGCCACCACCTTTTTTTCGACGCTTCGACTTTTTTTTAAATTTAGTAGGTAAATTCTTCAAAAGGAAACTCCCACTGAGCAGATTGTCTTTTGGTTTCGGAACCGAAACATTAAATCGAGCTTTCGTCTCTTGTAACTATGTCATATACAGTATTTGAATCACCACCGGTAAATTTTTGTACCATTTCGCAGCATTTATCAATACGACGGGATTTTCGAACTTAATTTAAATCATAAGGTATCAATCGCATACAAAGCTCCCTGACGTCTAAATGTTCATGAAAGATTTTGTGCACTTTACAGATTACGATAAGTTTGTCCGATCTACTAATAGGACAGCAGATTGGACACTTCTTTTGTCAATCATATCATGAGTCCTACAGCATCGATGTTGTTTTCGGTCGTCGCCGTAGAAAGAAATCACTCATGCAGATCGTCAGTCAGATTAGTGTGACCACGTTTGAACTCGTTAAATCAATTATAAACAGTGGCAAAGGATGGAGCTTCATCACGAAAGGCCAACCAAAGGCTCTTATTAGTTTATTTTTAGCTTAAATGCCAACAAAAGTCGTATAAAATCATTGCTTGAAATTTTTTGTGCGTAAAATCCATGTTGGCGTTAGACAAACAATTTTCTTTTTGCCACCAATTTGTAAGTACAAATGACAGATGAATACCATATACATATTAAGGTTGGCAAAGAGTTTATTTTTTAAGTTAACATATGTTTTATTAGACAGGCTTGCAACAAAAAAGCTGTTTGAGTACTTTCAAATGATTTCTGTATAGTTTGCTGTGTTGTAAAGGAAAACAATAAGGAAAAAATTACAGGATCTCAGAACTTATTAAAATGCAAAATTATTACAAAAATAAGGAATTTATTTATTATTCTTATAAAAACAAAGGATTTAATTTTACCTTCTATATAAAGACGACCCTGTGTGAGCTACGGCAATATGTATGAACATGTTGTGATTTAACCCGATCGTGCACGTTCTTGTGCCTGTTTAAATATAAAGCCGACATTACTACGCGTTAGCTCATCGTAGTTTTATAAGTGTTCTCCCAATGTAGTGCTATTGTCGTCTTTCTGGAAGTGAGTGAATTAGCCTGACATTTTCTGTTATATTTGTGTCGAATATATGGTATTAAAGCAACAATATAATATTAGAGATTTTGTTAGAGAAGTATATACTTAGCATATTTTGCTTTAACACTTGGAGATCAGGATTAACCGTAGCCATTTCATAAAGTCTGCAAACGATGTGTTGAAGACCTTCGAAATTGGTTCGAAATTGGTTGATAGGCAAAAAAAAAAAGTTAACCGATATTGAATTTCTATAATGTGGTACCAATAAAAGAACCATACGACGATTGTTAATTTTCGTGTAATTTGAAAGGATATAACGCAAAATTTAAGCAGTCAATTTCATACTCAAATTTGTAATAGACAAGAGATATCAGTACCCAAGACCGCTTCGACCTTCGCCGAGATTCTAAGTTCTGACGAAAACGGTGCCGTACTGGAACCCGATGAGGGATCGGGTTCAGTTTTCGAAGATGATAGAAGTCCGAAATTGTTTTCCAAGGTCTAGCTTAATCATTTGATAAGAGACTTGGATCTTCCTAAAGAAGCTGCTGAGTTGCTTGCCTTAAGACTTAAAATCAGGAATCTACTTCTGTCATGAGTGTCTTCCTCCTGGTTTAGATATCGTTAGAAAGAGTGCACTCCATACTTTTACCAAGAGGACAAGTTGATTTATTGCAGCAATATTGAAGATTTAATGAATACGTTTAAGATCCGATATGATACAACACAATAGCATCTTTTCATAGATTGATCATCATCATAAATAGAAAAAGAAGCCTTAAAGCAGTTTTACTCCACAACAGCGGTTTTTATGCTTCCATTCCTATAGGTCATACAGTATACTGCAAGGAAACCTATGAAAATTTTAAAATTGGTTTTTGCAAATTAAAACGTGAACACCACGGTTGGCAAGTGTGCGGAAATTTAAAAATCTTGTGCATATTACTCTTAAAACAACCTGGGTTTTATCGGTGTAATATTTTATTCCAATTATATATTGGACGGCACTGCATACATGCGTACAGCCCACCGCTGACCCTCAGAATCTGCCTCTCACAATCTCTATCCAAATGATTGAATATTGATTCCAGAGGGATTGACAGATATCGAAACACTAAACAAGTGTTATTTATTATTATATCTAATTCCGCCAACTATTAAATTGTTTGAGTTCTACGTACGTTTCATACCAACAAGGCACATCCTCAGAAATTGCCGACAGTCATCCCAGGGTGCAAGGGCGTTAAACAATAACAGGCCTCGTTAGACAGGCCGCTGTCATGCAGTGGTCAAGGCGACGAAAACATTATTAAGACAATACGGATCACCACCGATAGACATGCGTAGATATCACAGACTAACCATCACCAACATTACCCAGTAGTTTACAGGCAAGCGTCAATGGCGATTTATAAACGTCAATTTGGTCATTTAGCATATTATTATTATCTTTATGTTTTAAAATTTCGAAGGATTCCAAAACATTCAAACGTAACCTTCTCACATACGGACGTCAGATTTGCATCATTATTAAACTTATGACCGGTTTCTAATAGATGTTTTGCAAAATGGGATCTGTCTGATTATTATTTTTTAAAGGCCGAATATGTTCTTTATATCTTTTTCAAAGCAACGTCAGTTTATCCTATATATATTGATTTACAGTCATCACAGGTTAATTTATAAATTTAGATTTTTATTATTGTAATTTATCTTTATTGATTTACATAAAGTTTTCAAATTATTATTTATTTTAAAGGCCATTATAAATATTATATTTTTTAATAAATCTTGAAATTTTTCTCCAGAAATTGTACCAAAATATGTCAAACTAGCTATATATATTTCTTTTGATCTTTCTAGGTTGTATTTGGATAGATACTTTTCTTTATAATACTTTTTGTTTTATTAATGGAAGTCCAAATATTTTATTTTTTGCTATATCCATTTGCCAATGCTATACTGTAAATAATTATTTAATTCTAAAATACAAAATTTTAGTTTAATAAATTTAATAATAAATACCTGTTTCGGACTATATATACAATGTAGATCATAAAACATTAAACTATCTATTGAAAACAAAAATCTTGAAGAAAATATAGATTGTAAAATAAAATAGATAAGGGAACGCTATTGTATTAATGAACAAGTCATGGATTACAATACTAAAGGTTTAATAATATAATTAATAACGAAAAGAATTTCAAAATTAAATATGATCCCACCAATAAATATATTGCAGAAATGGTATTACTATTATTAAATTTTATTAAATCCAAAGGTACATTTTAGAAATTAAATACATTTACAATTATAGCATTGGCAAACGGATATAGCAAAAAATGTATTGATGGACTCATTAATAAAAACAAAAAGTATTATAAAGAAAATTATCTATCAACACAATCTAAAGATCAAAAATATATAGCTAGTTTGACATATTTTGGTACAATTTCGGAGAAAATTTCAAGATTATTAAAAAAACATAATATTTATACGGCCTTTAAAACAAATAATAATTTGAAAACTTTATGTAACAATAAAGATAAATTACACAATAATAAAAAATCTGGAATTTATAAATTAACTTGTGATGACTGTAAATCAATATATATAGGACAAACCGGACGTTGCTTTGAAAAAAGATATAAAGAACATATTTCGGCCTTTAAAAATAATAAATCAGACAGATCCCATTTTGCTAAACATCTATTAGAAACCGGTCATAAGCTTAATAATGATCACAAATTCGATGTCTTGCATGTGTGAGAAGGTTACGTTGAATGTTTTGGAATCCTTCGAAATTTTAAAACATAAAGATAATAATAATATGCTCAACGACCAAATTGACGTTTATAAATCGCCATTATTGGACGCTTGCCTGTAACTACTTGGGTAATGTTGGTGATGGTTAGTCTGTGACATTTGACAAGCATGTCTATCGGTGGTGATCTGTGGCTGTCTTATAATGTTTTCGTCGCTCTTGACCATTGCATGACAGCGGCCTGTCTAACGAGGTTGTGTTGGTTGTTTTAACGCTCCTTGCACCCTGGTGGATGTGACTGTCGGCAATTTCCTGAGGATGTGCCTTGTTGGCATGAAACGTACGTAGAACTAAACAATTTAATAGTTGGCGGAATTAGATAATTATAATAATAAATAACACTTGCTTAGGTGTTCGATATCTGTCAATCCTCTGGAATCAATATTCAATCATTTGGATAGAGATTCGTAGTGGAAGGCAGATTCGAGGTCAGCGGTGGGTTGCATGCTGCATGTTAATGCATGTTGCAACAAGCGTCTACTATGGATTTCCTGAATTAACACCTCATACAATACAATATCCAATTATATTACTTAATGTCCTTGAATACTTTTTTTTACATACTGTCGCAACGAATCAAAGAGGAAATAACATTTTTACGGCAGTTACGTTAGAAAAATTATTCTTTAAATGCCATTCCACCAACTAAAATTAATGATTGATAGTCCGTAAATTTAAATTTTATGCATCATCATCATCATTACCGTTCAACCTCAACCAGTAGCTATAACTGAAAGAGACAAGGCCCGATACACCGAAAAGAGCGTAATTATAGGGGGGACCGCAGGTTTTAGTATGGATTACAAGTAACGGGATGTAGAGCCAGCCGGTATTCGTGCAACCTTTAGCCAGAAACTGGATTCAGGATAGGTAATAGATACTATAATGTGTCACTAAATATAGTGGGAAAGGGCAAGTTTGTTCCGTTTGTCTTCCGTTCTCCGTTTTTTTTTGCTTGATGCAGAGCTTTCAGTGTTCGTTTCTGGAAGTTAGTGTTGCATTTTGTGCATTTTGTGTCTATGGGAAAGTCGAGACCGAGCAAATCACTGAACCTAAAACAGTTGGCCACGAAAAAAGCTTAAATTTTGTGAAAATAATGTCCTTCAAGAATCATTGGTATCTTAAGATAAAGTTCTTCTACCACCATTGCATATAAAGTTGGGATTGATGAATCAATTCGTAAAATAACTTCCTAGAAATGGAAATTGCTTCAAATATATAGCATCAAAGTTCCTAGGCCTTTTAGAGGCAAAAATGAAGAAGATCTTTTCGTCGGACCAGACATTAGACGGCTTATTCCCAATCTACAATTCATTATTACCATGACGGATTAAAAAAAAAAGCTGTGGATTGTCTTTAAGGAAGTAATAGACACATTTTTACACAATCATAAAGACCCTAATTATAAAAAAAAACGACAAAGGAATGCTAAATGTATTTCAAGCTTTATGTTTCATATGAAAACTAAAAGTACATTATCTTCATTCCCCTCTCGATTACTTTCTGGAAAATTTGGTAAATGTGATTGAAAAACAAGGTGAACAATTTTAAAACAAATGAAGAAAATATACCTAAGAAAATGAAGTGTCTCAATAATATCAGACTATTGTTGAATGCTTCAGAGAGACCTTCCAAATTCTTCCCACAAACGAAAATGTACAAAGAGGAGCCTCACTCAGAGAAATAAAAGATTTTAGTATACGTTAGATAACGCATATTAGATAAAAAATATGTTTTGTTAACGGTTTGAAAATAAAATGATATTTTTCAAGTCTGTTCTTTATTTTAATGCAATAACTTGTTTAATAAAGCTACCCAAATATGTCATCAAAAATGACATCCTATTTAAAAAAGGGAGGCATTTTGGGATTCAGCATACCAAAAAAAAATCGTAACAAAACCAAAACAGCTCTTAGAATTTTTTTCCGGACTCTTTTGTTAATTTTTTAATTTCTAAATGGCCAATTTTAAACATTTTAAGTGAGACCTACGTAAATGAAGGAATGAAGTTGTGCTAAATTTTATTAAAATGTATCAATCAGTCTGCTGATTTGTTTTGAGGTCCATGCAGTATGCTAACCAGTAACTTCTTTTTTTTTTCTTAATCCTTCGGATAGTCAAATATCAAATACAATTATTTGAGATGAACACTTTTAATGTACCAATAGGACATCAAGTTCGGACACAGTGTCGCTGATTCCATCTATTTTGAGAGTTTGGTCACTTAGTGGTCGGGCCGGACCATTTCCGTGCTGTAACCAAGTTGACCACAGCATGACCCTACCGCTTTAAAATGCATGACACCAAATTGAAATAGAATAGAACGCTAGAGCAGTCTGAACACGATGCGGAGTTTTATTTTGATATTTGTTTCAAAAAACTTAGATATTTAGCAGAAACGTAACACGAATATAGCGCTTAATAAATAAAATTTTATAGAGAGTGTAACAATATTTTTATAACTCCTATTTATAATATGATCTAAAGGAATTTAATTTTCTTTTTTTTATATAAAATAAATACATTATCTAAAACTAAAAAACACAATAAATCGTTTCTTACATCAAATCGGTTGATTAAAAAAGTCTGGAAATACTTCATTTTTCATTTAATTTTTGTTAATTACTTAAACTGGCTTCTTGAGACACGTATTTGTAAGTTAAATGCATTTTACATGTTCAAAAGTAACAAGTAATAAAAAAGTGCTTTTTACATTTATTTGGTTAAGCTGAATATGGACGGATCGATTCACCAGAAGTATTTGATTTATTTGGCTTTATTTGCTTTAGACCAGACCGTAGATCGTAGAATCCGCTTATTGATTAACACAATGAATTCTCAAAAACCTAATGAGTATGCTTTAAGTCTAGAAATATTAAATGAATTCTATTTATTACCTACAAACTTAAAAAAATATTGTATTATTATCAATTGCTTTGAATAATCTATTATTTCTTTTTCGCCAATGTTAGCTATTACACACAATATAAGACTATATTCAATTAAATAATATATAAATTATATACAATTTGCTAATTAATAACAATAATAAATATAAATTGACCTGTGTAAGAACGATTGACCTAAGTAATAAATAAATAAGTATATCATATTATAATACACTATTTATTAAAATGATATATATCAGAATACAGTCCACACGCTCTGGACCATTATGTGTTAAGGGTGAATACGAATAGTGTAAAATTATGTAACAACATAAGTAGGTATGAACTGATGAACAGCAAGTTTAATCATGCCGTTTTCTTCCACTGTTAAGTCCAAAAATTATTCACGTTGCCATTCTGTGATATCATCTACATCACAGTTAATTATCACTGCTATTTGCATATTGATATTGGTAATTCTCATTTTCCTGATGATCTGGCCTTGTATTATGTATTTTCATAAAGTTACTACACATGCTAAGTAGTAGAAAAAATTTAAGTGTTGTTTTAAATGTACAATACAATTATCACAATTTTAAGACACCTTCAGCAATATAAATAAATATGATTTATTTATTTATCATTCCTCTAATTACAATTTCACGATTTATGTCACTGTAATTTTGTTCATTTATTTATGATTTCGAACTATTTATCTTATGGCATGAGCCAATAAAACATTCTTACATGTTAATTATTTGTTTTGTAAATGATTTTTATTTAACAAGCAATCAAGGTATAAATCCCTTTCAGTCGGCTTGCCCCCGCGTACGGCATTCGCAGCAGCCCCGCGCCGACCGCATATTGTGGTTCCGTCGGCGAACCCCAATTTCCAGAGACTTTTATTTCAGCGTTTCGTTCCGTCAGAGTCGACCCCATTTGTCTTTGTTCTCCGTTTCCTATATTTTTGCACGCAAACTCCATTATCTAATTTAGCTTTGGTTGAATGCCAGGACGGTATTGTTTGGAAAAAAAAGGAGCAGATTTAGTTGGCTTGCTTTGGTATCTTTCGTCCGATTCGGCCGTTCAATAATGACAACTTTCTATGAACGAATCTTGAAAGAAATGAATCTTTCTCGTGGATAACTTTTTGTTCATGTTGACGAATAATGAGTGGATGAAACTACCACCAATATTATCATCATGCTGTGGTGGTCTTTAAGAATTGTATGAATTGCAATACATTTCATCACTTTTAAAGTATAAACAGACTAAAACAACTATTTTAAGCAAACACTTTCTAACGAACATTTAAATTCGCGAATTCTTAAATACTAATTGTTGCGTATGGAACTTCCTTGTAATAAAATATGTTTAATATCTGTATACAGATTTTTTATTTAGACAGTTAACATTAAAATTACAATTAAATGGTATCGGCATATAGTCTTGTCAGAGCTAGAAGTTTTTTCATTATTTATTCCATTAATGACTTTTCTTTGTTAGATCCATAAACACTATAATCAACACAGGCATTCAAAATCACTATTAGGAATGGAGCAATACAGTCAATTGTTGAATCTATTATTTTTACAGAAAGGGCATCAAGATCGACAGTTTTTTTTTATTTTAATACATTTGAATATTTTAATAAGGTCATTTCACTTGACACATGTAAATTCGTACAATACCACAAGCAGCATCGTTTCGCTCAACAAAGATTTAAGACACTTATCGCAATTTTTTTTTAATACGTGATTACTCTCACATTCGCGACACATGCGATCGTCTGCATGCGTTATATTTTCGTATGCTGACGTCATATCCAGATGTCCAGCACTTCAGATTTCCGGGATCTATTGGATTATTAATATGACAATTAACTTTTATTGACTATTTTACTCGCTTTCTACATCTGATGTTAAAATATTTCTATACACACATAAACACACACACAAACTCACACACATATATATACTGAGAAAAAATTATAGCTACGATGGCAATAAAACGTTACCACTAACGAGTGGTTTATAGCACATAGCCTCTAGTGCGAGGTTTTTATTGTCAATTATTGTTTTGTCAATGTACCGGTAGTTGTAAACTATGCTAGAGTGGCAATATTGAGTTGTCACACAGCCTAAGTAAATGATTTTAATTTCGCTTTAGTAACAATGTCACATTGTTCCTACCATAATAATAGATTGTATCTTTGTAACCATGACAAAGTTTGTTTGGTATAAGACCAAATGTACATTGTCTCTGAATTAACTTTCCTTAGTTCTGATAGCGGATGTACTTTGTGCCTATAGAAATACCTCAGAATAGTTACATTGCCGATCTTAACCCTTACATTTTCTTGATGGTATACAACGAAGGTACTAATATTCCTCGCAGGCTGTACGTGTTATTTTAGGACCACTAAAGAGATGCAAGTTTATTAGTCTGTGAGAAATATCAATACCTTTGTAACGGCGATTTCAGTTATTGCCGCGTAAGCCCCCACTTCGAATTTTCCTTCACACGTAGCTTCTTGCGGTGTGGTGGGCAAAATGATGGACAGCGTTTTCAGACGACCAAACTTCTTTGTTACAGGAGAGCTTTATATGTGGCGATTTAAGTACAACTGTGACGGATGCACCAATCATACTGTAATTTATAGATGGCGCATCAGCCTGCACATATGAGTTGCATACATTTTAATTGAAGGAGTGTGGTCATGCACTTTGCATTTTTTACGCATGAGCGGTCGTGGATCTTCCACACCCTGTAAGCGGGTGCGGGTACGGGAAGGAGGACTTGCCTCATGCCCGGGCGTCTTCTCGTCGGGGATACGACCCCGACGGTCCAGTGGTGATTGCCCCATTTCAGGGGTCCATACTTGAAGATTTCCCGAGACAACCGGAGATCAAGAGGAGTTGTCAGTGGGTACACCGACATCGTCCTCGACCATCATGGCCGTCTCTGACGCATGAGCGCCACATCGCTGGGAACACCGATTCTTGGTCGTACCGTAACGACCACCTTGGTTCTCGGCCTCTGATTGGTCCCCGGCTCCGGCAATTCACAATTTCGTATGCAACTTATATGCGCACACACAGTAAATTTGTATTTACGATTAAATACGACAAAAACATAATAGTCGGGGTGGAAAAACTTTTAGAATTAAATAAGATGACTATTGACTAGAAGTAGGGACTTCCCCAATCATTATATCCCGAGGTGTCTACTTAAAAGGACAACCATAGAGGGCAGTCACGCGCAGAAGGCATCCCTATGCCGTAACGGCCGCGTTCCCGATGAAGGAGTCAAAGCCTTTGACTTTCAACATTGCAGTCATAAGTTATTCAGGAGGTTTTTAGTCTGTGAGAGTCGGACACACTTGTGTGCTCGGGCGCATGGACGGGCCATAATGGGTTTTTCTCCTCTTTCCCCACCCCTTTGAAACGGGGAGAACTACAAAAAAAATATACACAATAAAGCAACTTAAAAAAAAAACACGAAATATAATAAATATACGAAAACAGGCAAACAATAAATAACTTTTTAAAACTAAACCCTACCCGGGTAATAAGACACAACAATTTAAAATTTTTAATAAAAACACACAAATACACGACAAAACACAAAATAATTCTTAACCTAAGTCCGTTCTTATAAAACAAAATAATATATATCGTCCGATTAAACACTAAGAACCTGGCTGTCCGTAACAACCTTAATAGTGGAACATCAAGAAAATATAAAAATTTTCACAATGATTGCAAACCTTATAAAAGTGCACGCCAAAAAATTAAAAGTACGAAGAATTATAGACGAAGGCGTAAGTACATAACTAAGTTACCAGTCCCCAAACTTGTTTACAAGAATTTTTGCGATTTCATAATAGTAAAGACAGATTATCTTAAATCACTATAAATCACTTGTAGACTGGCTGACAGAGAGTGAATCACTTGGATAAAATCAAATTAAGAAAAGAGTATAGGTATTTTTATAAAATTATTGAACTTTCACATAAAAGAGGAAAAAGCTTGAGATAAAAAATAGCTTAAGGTAAAAAGGCTATTTAAAATTTTTGCCTGCTATATAATATATATTACCTTACATTGTAGTTAAAGTAAAGAAAATATAATAATTTTTAGAATTTCATTCACATATATATTTACAATTATAATTGGAACATGAAAAATTATCAGCTTGCCTGAAATTGGAAAATAGTGAATAAATCGTATCAAATTTTGTAAATTTAACATTAATATTTTCAATGTCCTAGTTCTGAATAATTAATTACTAATACTATATAATAATAACGACTAACGACTAATAATGGGTATTAAACATGGATTATATTAAAATAAAAGAAATCGTTTATTTTAATAAAGTATAAACAGTTTTGAGCCATGTAAAGATTAAACACAATATTAAAAATATTTAATAAAACAATTAGAATATTTAAGATAAAAAATGAACATGAGATTAATGCATCAGAAAATATATAATGATTAAAGGAAAAAAATACAAATGCTCGAATTCAGAAATTAAAACACTTAAACCTACAGACATCCGTAATATTGATACATGCGCTTAAGCATAATAAATATATCATATTATCTCATTAGCGCGATAAATGTGTAGACAAAGGGTTAATGGTGGTAGCAATGTTTACAATGACGCAGCATGTGATGCAGGAAGAGTAAGTTCACCTGAAAAAAGTGTACAGCCAAGATTAATCTTTTAGTTAAAGTAAGAACACCTTGTTAACTTGTGTTTATATTCACTTTTCTGAATATAAAAAACAAACATAAAACTTGAAAAATATAACATATCATATGTATTAAAGACTAGAACTTTAAAACAATACACCTATAGTATTTGCTTAGACAAAACCTGTAACATCCTTATTTAATTTAACAATTAAACACTTTCAATAAAATTAAAAAGGAACGCGTTCGAGCTCAACAAACGCCCACGGGCAAATGAGAGCACAGCCGCGCCTGCGCCGAGCCTGCCACCCTCACACTATTTATTGTACATTGTCATTTTCAGAAAATTACTTTGTCACGTTGCCAATTTTCATTTGGTTTGACATAACATTGTTATAAATAGAAATCATACAATGATATGCTAATAAAATAACGTCGTCGCTTCATCAAAACATTTTAAACATTGTCACAAAAGTTATTATATTTCCTATGGCTCCTGGGACAATAAAACATTTAACAATAAAAGGTTTGTTGCAGGCAGAAAACTCGTTCGCGCGCATAACCAAAGTACATTACTATAGTAGTAATAAAATGTTGACAAAGTTCTTCCTTTCACTTTGTTAACCCAATTTTTCTTTAGTGTATATTATACACATAAATGTATATAATATTAGATTTCTTATTCCCATTACCCGCGGGATCTATGACCGTATCTCTCTCTTGTCTTATTCA
The DNA here is from genome assembly GCA_005406025.1 of Eumeta japonica. Taxonomy (NCBI): domain Eukaryota; kingdom Metazoa; phylum Arthropoda; class Insecta; order Lepidoptera; family Psychidae; genus Eumeta; species Eumeta japonica. The sequence goes on along the minus strand of BGZK01002190.1, from coordinate 1,295 downwards.
TGCTCTTCAATTCTTCTTTTTGAATTTTCTATTTAAATGAATTAATAAAATTTAAATTAAAAAATAAGGTACATGTAATGTTCGCGTAATACAACCATAAAGGTTTTGCCTTTCTAATGCAACATACATTGCAATATCTATGAAAAAGATTTATTAATTGCTTACTAAATATAATAAAATGTACTTCATTGGGCTGCGTTTATTCTAAGGTAATAACTACTGAGCCACTTTTTAAATTTTGATTTCAATGTTTTTAAGTTAGCTAGCTCATTTTATAGCGACGAAATCAAAAACGTTTTGGAAGAATGTTACAAATTCATTATAATTCTTTTTATGATCTGTGATTTGTTGAATTTGTGTCGGCTCTAAGTATCAGAACGAAAGAAAGAAAAAAAAATAACAATATTTTAAATAAGATAAATAAATAAGAAATGTCTTATATATTCAACACACCTCCTCAAGACATGAGTTCCAATAATAATTTAAATAGTTGTAAGTTCTTGTCCTTGAGCGCACTTGTCATATAACTCCCTTGGAAGTGGTTTAGTTAAAATATCTGCAATCAGCTCATTAGCTGATACATGACTCAATTTTACAATTCCATTATCAACTGTCGCTCTCACAAAACGATGACGAAAATATATATCTTTAGTTCTTGCGTGATAAACGGATTTTTGACTTAATTGTTCAACTCCACGATTTTCACTCGCCGTCGATGACGCCACCACCGCCCCAGAGCGCTGACATGTATCTCATCTCGCTCGCTCACCGCCCGCGCCGATCAATCGTTTTGTTCTCTCGGGGCAGAAAACCGTGCAACATTGCAGTCTATCAGGAATATCGTATATTTTTATTACACTAATAATTATTCTATCAAAATAAATATACATTGATTTGTGGCCGTCGCTACGCCCCTGCTTGAGCTGTTCGCGCGTGATGCTATATATAACTGACTATTATTAAATATTGTATGATTTGTCAAGATGTCTGTTGTGTCATAGTAATAGGTGTTCTGGAAATTTGGTGATTATCTAACAGTCTAATGTTTCGTATACCGTTAATTGCTGACGTTTTGAAATTGACAAAGGCGACGAGAGTCGCTAAGTTTACAAACCCATACATATTTACGTCACCAACGATACCTCACATGCTATATTACGTGATATAGCTACAGATGATCAGGACTAGGATACTATTTACTTTAAAAATATACAATAAATTCTCAAGAGCAATATCTAGACCGTAATTCAACCACGGATGATGATGACAATTATTGCGGATGCGTTGTACCTTTT